>JBBHKE010002870.1:209148-253035 GCA_037447655.1 Zygnema cylindricum
GACGCCACCGACGCGACGATGTCACGACGCCACACCATTGTAGCGGCAACGCCAGGAAACGGTGCAGGGGTTCTACTAACGTTACCAACGCTGTGACGCTAAGCGAGGAAACAACGCGGGCAACGCTAACGGGGAGACCATTTCGGCTCACAGGAGTGAGACGACTTTGGCATCTTACGTATAGGGGAAGCAGGTGGGTTCTCAGTAGGAGTCGGGGCATTGGGAAGTTCCCTTCTAAAACCATTCCGCGATCCTGATTCGGTGTTTCCTAATCGACGACAGCATACTCCTTTACCACCCGTTCGAGAAACCTCGGATGAGTATGAGGTGGAAGAGATCCTTCAGTCACGCCACTCTCGGAATTCCAACTCCACCCAATACTAGGTGCGTTGGAAGGGTTACGGGGCTGAGGATGACTCTTGGGTGGACGAAGGGGATATGCATTCTACGGTTTCAGCAGAGTGAGGACACTCGGCTTTACCAGAGGGGCAATCGCAACGGGCGCAACAAAGGAGCGAATCGCAGTGTCGCAACCATTGCAATCATCTTGGGGACGTGGCAAAGGACCGCAACGGCGATGTTACCACACCGCAGCACTGTAGCAGCGCAGCCACCGCAGCGCAACATGGTTACGATGACGTCAGAGGATCGCAGCACCACCGCTGCGCTGACAGGAAAGCGCAACGGCGCAATTGTGTTTCACTATGTAAGTGACGACGAACCCTCGGTTTCGCCGCAGCAGCGCAGTTTTATAAATGTTGGACGTTGCGATACCCTCGCACGCTGCGACGCTTCGCACAATCCAAAAGTGAAACCCTCAATCCTCGGGAATACAACCGCCATTCGTCCTCACGACCAACCTAGTCTCGGCAGCTTAAAAATTGCTTCTCTCCGCACAATCAGTCTACCTTTGCTTCTGGAGCTACCGGAATTGTCTGGTTCAGTAGTGTTAATGGCGTCGTCGTCCCCTCCACCACCGAAAAGGAGGAGACTGGTACGGGTGGGACAAGGAGACCCAAACCGTCCCGAGAGATTGCTAAGGGCGGCGGAGGCCATGGTGGAAGCAAGCAGGCGAAGAGAAGTAGAAGTGGAGCCGGAACCGGAGGAAAGCGCCAGTAGCGAGGCAGGACCGGCAGAGACCAGTGGAGGGGAGGGGTCAGAAAACTCACAGGACCCTGAATACACCCCAACTCCGGAAGGTGATCAAGAATTTCAAGCGGATCATGAGCTGTCGGAGGCGGAGGAGCCAGAACGCAAACCAACGCCTCCGCCAATTGAGGAGCGCGCCTTAGATCTGGAGGTGATGCAGGACCCAAACAAGGAGAGCACCGCGGACGAGCAGTCGTCTGAAAGCGCGGAGATGAAGGCAGAGGAACAATACCCCAGTGGTGACGATGTGTTTCTCTTGCGCGAAAACCGAAGAGATTCGGAGGAGGAGAGTGAACAAGGAGAGGAAATTCCCGACTACCTCTTCCCACTTCCGATCGACACCCAGCATCCGGACCTCGCCTTTAGCTTCGCCAAAAGGTTTTATTGGAACCCCTTGGAGTGGCCCGAGGAATGGCGCATAGGGAAGCCTGGAGATCCTATCCGTATCCCTGCCGACGTTCCGTCACACCCAGCGTGGAATTTCATGCGGACCAAGGACGTGGGGAATAATCATAAAGGCTATGTGCATGTTAATCCTCACACCTTACCGTTCGTGGAAGTGGTAGAAGACAACTACAGGTACAGGATTGATGTTCCCGGGTTACTCCGCCATTTTCACCCGTGGGATGTCCGCCTCCACGACATCATCTCTCGAGCGGAGGTCACTCCTGAGGTGCGAGTACTCAAGCTGGTTGAAGGAATGCCTTGCAGCGGGCTCGAGCTGGAAGGAAACACGTGTCCTTCAAATTACAGAAGGTACCTCGGTGGGAACCGGCGGACGAGGAACCAGAGGAAGTTCCCCCAGTGGCTGAACCCAAAGAACCCAGGATTCCGGCACCCGAGGAGCGTGCATCGGCAGACGTTCCGCATGAACCCAAAGTACATAAGGTGGAGGAAGGGGAAAATCAGGTTCGGGAACGTATCACTCGGAGGCTGTTGGCTACTGCAGATCATCACATCACGTTACTAGAGACCCGATGTGAACAGCTCCAACATCAACTGGACGCCCTTCGCCAGGAGTTCGAAGAGTATCGCGAGGAAACATATGACATACTCCGGCAATTGCAGTTTCCCTGAGTCAATCAAAGTTCAGCAGGACGCTGAACCCTTAGTGGGAGGCACTGTAACAGGGTAACAGAATTGGGTACTTAGTGGCTGGGGCTAGGCTGCTATAGTTGCGATTTCAGAGCAACGCAGTTGCGATTCTAGAGCAGCGCAGCTGCGATTCCAGACCAGTGCAGCATAGCAACTTAGTAGCGCAGCAGCGCAACATAGCAACTCAGTAGCGCAGCATAGCAACGCCGCAGAATGTAGATGGAACTGTATAGTTCTAGAAGGAAGTTTTGGATAGATCTCGGTTGACCGCGAAGGTCCACGTGTACGGCTTGAAATTCTATGGGCTCCATTGCCCACAGAATCGCAGATCCAAAAGAAGCTAATCTAGATAGTGCCGACTCCAAGTTGATATAAACCCGAATGAATGATCCCTTGACAATCACAACCCCAATACACCTTCACCCCTGTGAAGAGAATATCTTCTGAGTGCTCAGTTCCACCACAGAATGCAAAGCTCTAATATGTGTTTTGGACATTATTCCCCACTTTGACTTTCCCACTGAATTAGTGCCACCTTGGCACGCAAAGACTTTGACCGACTACACCCCTGTGTAGCTTGGACTCCCTTGAGTCTACAGCAAAAAGAATCACTGAATTTGCTCACCCGAGCATTAAGTTATGGCAGGTCAAAGATGACCTTTATAGTTACAAGCTCTCTTAGAGAGAGAGGTACCTAAATATTACTAAGTCTCGGTCTGCCTACTCACGACTACCTACTACTAAACCCTAGTCCAATAGGAACACTATATAGATACAAGAAGGTACAATGGGCGATGTACTTATTGTACGACCATTGTACGACAAGGTCTACAAAGTGACATTTATCAAATCGGAAGCCATGGTTCCTCCTCCCATCTTCTCCGGTATCAAATAATGTGGCGCCACGTGGCACCGCGTGACGCTATCTCCAAATGCCGTCAAAAGCTCACTTCGCGTGGCGGCTATAATGTTGGCCGTCCGATCAAAACATATTTTACACGGTTCAGATTCGCGTACATGCAGAAATTGTTCCTTTTGGTTAGTCTGCTGTTAATTAGCTATTTTGTTAATATTTATATATTTATGAAACCCGTCACGTGTATCGTTTTGTAACGCCTTAATGGTTATGGCTTATCATACAAATATAACCACAGACCATGGTTTAAATCTGGTCTAGAGCAGTTTTTTGGTTATTTGTTAGTTTGTTAGAACTCTCTTCTTGTCCACTTATAAATACCTATTGTACCCTATATATGACATCGTTTACTCTAAGCTAAAGGCTAAAGTTTGGTCTATTATAGAATATAGGTACCAGGATCAATTCTTGGAACCGTCACAACCATTTTGGTACAAACTACGAATTAGCCTATCCTCTTTAGATAGCCATGGCTCTAGCTCTCTCTCTGGTCTTCAGTGACTGCAATAAGTATGGGGACCGGAGAGAGTTGAGGGAGAAGCAGGTTGCCTTTGCTAACTTACTCTATTTAATTTTCCAATACAGACCTTGAAAACACATAAATTTTAACACTCCCCTTATTTTCTAGTCTACTTTCTTTTCAACTCCCACTAAAAATATATATATAATATTTTTTTTTTCTTCTTTTTTTTTTCCTCTTTCTTTTCTCCTCATAAAACTTTAAGTGAATACTCTCGTATTTTAAAAGGTCCATTAGATGAGCTGAAATAAACATTCCATCTTGCTGATCACATATTTTATTAAGCATACAATTTTCTATAAATCCAATCAAAGATTTTATCCCACTCATCTCTTTTCCATCCACACAGAATCTGATTTCCCTCTTGCAATTCAAAAAACCAGCCCCATCCCCAATCTGCGACACACACCCAGATGCTAACCCTTTTACAGGAACACCACTATAAATGCCATCACTCCCATTAGTGATGTCAAAACCATTACCCCCCATATTTATCGTTATATCAAGTGTCCCCACTAAGTTCCTCATAAAATCTACATCTTCCAAGCTCATATTTTTATCAATGATACTCACCCCGTTTTTTGAACTTTCCTCACTCTCTCCCATGGAATTCTTTCCACTATCACTTTCTATAATGATTCCCAAAGAGTATTTCTCCTCCCCTAAACTTTTCATTAAATATTTCTTTTCTCCCCTATCCTTTAAAACCCCCTCTAGTTTTACTTCTCCCTTTTCCTCCAAATCCGTTGAAGTCTCCCTTTCCAACAAGTTTTCTGTTTCCAAAATATTTATAAAATTATCCTCATTATTTTTATTTTTCCCTTTTTCATTTATGTATCCTAGATTTAACTTTCTCATTTCTAAGTCATACTTTTTACACTCTTTCACATCCTCATCATTTCTAACTCCCTCAAGTACCTCCCTTCCTTTTACTTCCCTTATACCTCCAAAAGCACATCGTTGCTTTCGTGTAATTTCTGTGTACTTCTCTCTTTTCTCCATTCTACCGATGTGAAGAAGCTCCAATATTTCTTCATCCTCTTCATCCTCTTCCCCTTCTTCCTCCTCTTTTCACATTCCAACTTCTAAGTTCTTCCAAACAAGGACACTCCTCTATATAGTGACCCAGTTCTCTACAAAAGAAGCAAACACCCTTTTTTAAAGCTCCCCTTTCTTTTCCTCTCACTCTCTTTTCACCAAAGTTTCGATAAGGTTGACCTTCGTCTTTCTTCCTCTCATCACGCTTCCGCTCGTCACCGTCGTTCCTCTCATCACGCTTCTGTCAATCACCACCAGCTGTAAATGTATTTACCCTCTCACTTCCCCTACGAAGCTCCAAAAAGCTTTCCCTCACAAGAATTATCCCTATGGTAAAGCTCCAAGTCCATGAGGAGCCATCCATTGCCTGCATACGATAAATGATGTTTTTGTACTCATCTGGGAGTTTTATGAGTAGTGTATTGATCTTTCTCTCCTCAGATTCTACATACCTTGCACTAGCAAGCTCAACATATAACGCAGCAATATCATTGCAAAACTCTATCATGTTACCGCCTTTATAAATATAGGCCTCTATTTCCTGTTTTACTAACGGCTGCCTCTGAATAGTCTCACTCTTATAAATCTGCCTTAGTGTTTCCCATATTTCCGAAGACTTGGTAAGACTTAAAAGAGGGATAGCTATGGACTTAGACACATATCTAAGTATAAGATGTTTTGCTATAGTGTTTTTATACTCCCAAATTTTACTATCATTTTCTTCAGTTTTACGTATAACCCCTTTAAGTGAAGATGTGGCGGAGAGCATAGCTCCCCTCACCATAAGTGTCCCTTTATCCTTCTCCCCTAATTCCCCATCCACGAAAAGGTTTTTCACGTCACTTTTTGATTCATCTGAACTCCGGTTGATATTCTGGGCAGCCTCAGATGATTCTCCATAGTAACCTCCTTCAAAGCCAGGTGGCGGACATCTCACTATTCCCGGAACGATTCCCCATAAGTGCTTCTCGAAAAGAAATCCCTCCATTGTAAACTCCCAATAAGTGAAGTCTGTTCCATCGGAGTGGCGCAGCGGAAGCGTGGTGGGCCCATAACCTGAAATTCTATGGGCTCCATTGCCCACAGAATCGCAGATCCAAAAGAAGCTAATCTAGATAGTGCCGACTCCAAGTTGATATAAACCCGAATGAATGATCCTTTGACAATCACAACCATAATACACCTTCACCCCTGTGAAGAGAATACCTTCTGAGTGCTCAGTTCCACCACAGAATGCAAAGCTCTAATATGTGTTTTGGACAATATTCCCCACTTTGGACTTTCCCACTGAATAAGTTACACCCTGGCACGCAAAGACTTTGATTGACTACACCCCTGTGTATCTTGGACTCCCTTGAGTCCGCAGCAAAAAGAATCACTGAATTTACTCACTTGAGCATTAAGTTATGGCTTGTTAAAGATGACCTTTATAGTTAAAAGCTCTCTTAGAGAGAGAGGTACCTAAATATTACTAAGTCTCGGTCTGCCTACTCACGACTACCTACTACTAAACCCTAGTCCAATAGGAACACTATATAATACAAGAAGGTACAATGGGCGATGTACTTATTGTACGACCATTGTACGACAAGGTCTGCAAAGTGACACCTGTCAAATCGGAAGCCATGGTTCCTCCTCCCATCTTCTCCGGTATCAAATAATGCGTCGCCACGTGGCACCGCGTGACGCTATCTCCGTATGCCGCCAAAAGCTCACTTCGCGTGGCGGCTATAAAGCTGGCCGTCCGATCAAAACATATTTTACACGGTTCAGATTCGCGTACATGCAGAAATTGTTCCTTTTGGTTAGTCTGCTGTTAATTAGCTATTTTGTTAATATTTATATATTTATGAAACCCGTCACGTGTATCGTTTTGTAACGCCTTAATGGTTATGGCTTATCATACAAATATAACCACAGACCATGGTTTAAATCTGGTCTAGAGCAGTTTTTGGTTATTTGTTAGTTTGTTAGAACTCTCTTCTTGTCCACTTATAAATACCTATTGTACCCTATATATGACATCGTTTACTCTAAGCCATAGGCTAAAGCTAACGTCTATTATAGAATATAGGTACCAGGATCAAGTCTTGGAACCGTCACAACCATTTTGGTATAAACTACGAATTAGCCTATCCTCTTTAGATAGCCATGGCTCTAGCTCTCTCTCTGGTCTTCATTGACTGCAACAAGTATGGGGACCGGAGAGAGTTGAGCGAGAAGCAGGTTGCCTTTGCTGACTTACTCTATTTAATTTTCCAATACAGACCTAGAAAATACATAAATTTCAACACAGCTGTATAGTACTAGTTTGACTAACAGTTAGCTAGTTTAAATAGGCGAGTAGACCTAGTGAATGGGACCCAAAAAAAGTAGACCTACACAGCTAGCGCAACCTTGTACTCCCTTTCAAGAAATAAAGCGCAACCTTATCTGTGAGTTCGGTGTTCTCCTGCTGTTGCTACGGGAAGATCCTTGGTGTTTTCCGCTGTGCACTGAGACGTGTTGTGGTGTATTTTTCACCTCTTTTACACTTAGTATAATATCGCGATAAAAACATGGCGACACCTTCGTATCGAGCCTGTAGTATTCTTCCGTGCGTTGGGCTTTCTTTCGTACTTCGGGCTGACTTCCCCCCGGAACATGCATTTTCCGACAATAGAAGTTTCAGGCCATTACAATATGAGTTCATATCACCTCCTGTATATTTATAATCCCATATTTTTCCAGCAGTTATAACTTAATTCTGCTCATTAGCTAGGACATAAGACTCTCGCAAAGCCTTCAATATTTTAGATGCCGTAGAGATATGGATATAAGTCATGGTCAAATCTTCTGACAAGAGGGAATTTGAGAACATGCTATGCATCTTCATTTTACTTGTCAAAATCTGGAGATGTATTCGGAAGAGCACAGGAAACCACATCATACAAATTTACTTGCTTAAGGTAGGATTTAGTCAAATCAGCCTAATACACATATTTTTGCCCATTAAACACCTGGATCCGTGAGGGCGGGCTCGTAACCTGTTGTAATGAGACAGCTGGTGTCACAGAAGAAGTAGAAGAATCACCAGCAGTTACCATAATAATAACACAGCCACACAGAAGGAAACTCTCACGATATATCCGCAGACTACTGACTTCACAATGAACTCTCAATCAAACCAGACACACCCTAGGTCTGCAAATTTGCCAAAGTAAAGACAATAACATAAAGAACCCACATGCAGAATTTCAAACAGTTCTGTCAAAAGATCACAATGATCTTTATAATTGATAAACCCCCAAAATTACTTCACAGTTTTTGCATACAAGGAATTCTAGCCTACAAGAGTAATCTAAGTCCTATATATATATAAGTGAGTCAACTAGAACCCTAAACCCTAACAGACGGAAATATTTACATCAAACTTAAATCTGACTGTCGCCAAAATGATAAGTACCTGAAATACTGCGCAGTCAATATTTCACTTCCAAAATGACGGCTGACTCTGTCCGCCGTCTCACGGACTGACACGTGTCCCTGGAGTGTACCAAGCCTGTGTACTCCCTTCGGAGTTACACACCACACTAACACTTGTCTACTATAATTCAGTCTGTACACAAGAGTGACTAAGTTCTTAATCCCTTTCTCACACACTAGATATAGATAGTACTAGAGGTTTCTAAAACAACATTTTGCTGCTTCCCAATCTACCTTTTTAGGATTCTCCAGACTTCTACTCAAGACTCCCACAGTTGCTGCACTGTTGAGTCTCATATAGTTCATAAAATATATAAGACTTCCAACTACCTGTCTATATGGATTTGAAGCCATAAACTCTTCCTCCCTTGTCTCTAGATTCTCACAAATCTTTATGCCTAAGTCTGACTCAATTCCTTCCAATTTTTGCATGAATTCCATGGGAGTTATAGATCCTTTCACATCTTTCATTTCAAATCTTTCGAATATGTTACCTATTGCTTGTTTCTGAGTCAACATAATCAACCTTTTGTTTTTGTCTCTATCTACTTGTGTATCAAAGATATACTTGGCCTCTCCGATGTCCTTCATCTTAAACTTAGACCTTAAAGCCGCTTTAATGCGGTTTATTTCATCCACTGACTTACTTATTAATAATATATCATCCACATATACATCAATGTAAATTATCCCATTCTCCCTTTGTAGAACATATACAGAATGATCTGAGCTAATTCTCTTAAAACCTAGCCCAGTCAAAAACTCATCTAACTTAAAATTACATTGTCTGGGGGCTTGTTTCAACCCATACAAAGATTTCATCAGTTTGCATACCAATTCCTCCTCTTCTTTTTCTACACACAAATCAGGTTGTTTCATGTAGATGGTCTCTTCTAATTCTCAATGGAAGAAAGCAATTTTAACATCCATTTGTTGTATTTCCATGTTTTTTATAGCCGCTAGACTTAGCAAAATTCTGACAGTAGGAAACCTAACAAATGGAGAGAAGGTTTCTTCAAAATCAATACCTTCTTTGTGATTATACCCCTTGGCCACTAGTCTGGCCTTATTTATACCTCTCAATGGTGTTGTCCGGGTTCAACTTCACTTTGAATACCCATTTGCTGCCGATGGCTTTTCTGCCCGGAGGAAGATCCACCAGCTCCCACGTCTGTGCCTCCATAATATATTTCATTTCATCGTTCGCCGCCTCGATCCAATGATTTCTCTCAGGTGATGAAAAGGCCTCCTGAATTGTTAGAGGCTCCTCTATAGCTGCAAAAAAATCAAAATGAGAGCTTCATTGCAGACGGCTGCTAGATCTCTTTCCCCCGGAAATTCTGAGGCTAAAATTGTTAGCAGTCTCTAATTTGACTGCCTTTGCTAATCTGCGACCTATGGTGGAACAAACTCTTTCGCGGAAGATCCACCAGCCCCACGCCTGTGCTCCATAATATATTTCATTTCATCGTGCCGCCTCGATCCAATGATTTCTCTCGGTGATGAAAAGGCCTCAATTGTTAGAGGCTCCTATAGCTGCAAAAATCAAAATGAGAGCTTCCTTGCAAACGGCTGCTAGATCTCTTTCCCCCTGGAAATTTTGAGGCTAAAATTGTTGGCAGTCTCTAATTTGACTCCCTTTGCTAATCCACGACCTATGGTGGAACAAACTCTTTTGCTGATCCGCGACCTGTGGTGTAACAGTTTGTTCCGCCTGAGCTGGAACTTGTGGTGAAGCCTTCGTGAAGTCATTAAGGGGACTGAAGGAAGAGTAGTCCTATTTGGTTGTGGAAAGTAAACCCGTTGCGTTAGGTGAAAAATGATATATTCTTGGTTTTCCTTTGCCGGTTTTTCTAACACTTGAAAAGAGTCAACCTAATCCATCTCACCTTTAATCTAGATATTTCTAGAGATAACCACTTTCTGTTTCTCAAATACAAAAACTCTATAACCTTTAGCATTATCATCATAACCCATGAAAATTCTTGGTTAGCCCTTAACATCCATTTTCTATCTACCCTGTGAAGTATCTAGAATAAAACACTTGCTGCCAAAGATCATAAATTATGCTGTCTGCCGGCCGGTAGGTGCAGGGATCAAATCCAGCGGCCGGCACATAAATTTTAGATAAAATAAACCCTTTAACTTATATAAATTTCCCGTAAACCTCAGGATAGCCTAGGTAGCCATGGCTCTAGCTCCCTCTCCAATTTCTCAGTGACTGCGACAAGTTTGAGAGTTTGGAGAGAGAAGTTAGAGGTAGACTGCCTCGGTTTCTTTCTATATTTCTATTTAGACCTAGAAAATACTAAATATGTACCATTAATTTTCACAAAAGGTAGCCATGGGATGTTTAGGCTGATCTTAAGTAATGAAACGAAGAAAGTTTATTATGCTGGTGTTCATGATATTATGATGTGGCATAAGAGGCTTGGGGCATGTGAATCTTGATAAGTTAAGAGAGATGAAAAAGATGGGTGTGGTGGAAGGGATTCAGTTCAGTGAGAGTGATGATATAAGTGATTGTAGTGGATGTGCTCAAGGTAAAGCACACAGATTACCCTTTCCTAAATCAGCCACCTATAAGGGAGAAAAAATTCTAGATCTAGTACACACAGATATTTGGGGACCGGCTAAAGTGCCCTCACCGGGGGGGAAGAGATTTATGATGACTATAACTGATGATTGGTCTCGGTATTCCCGGGGTATATTTTTTGAAAAACAAGTTCGAAGCTCAGGATTGTTTTAGACAATATAAAGCATGGAGTGAAAAACTCCATGAAACTCCAATCAATAGAGTAAGGAGTGACAATGGTGGAGAGTATACTTCTAACCAGTTTGAGGATTTTCTGAGGGAAGATGGGGTCCAACACCAAAAGACAGTTCCATAAAATTTGGAACAGAATGGGGTAGCTGAAAGGTTAAATAAAACACTAAGTGATAGTGCTAGAAGTATGTTGTCAGATAAAAAGATAGGAAAAAGGTTTTGGGCAGAAGCAATGAACTGTGCTAATTACCTCAAGAATAGATTTCTTACTTCAGCTATAAAAGATCAAACACCTTATGAGAGGTGGATAGGCCGGAAACCAGACATATCTCACTTAAAGGTTTTCGGTAGTCAAGTGGTTAGTCTAGATACTGATCGGTCCAATTGGAAGCTAGATCCTGAAAGAAAACCGGGATACTTATTAGGATATGATGAGGATGTTAAAGGATATAGAGTTTATGATCTAAAAAGGGAAGATATAATCCTAGTAAAGCATCTAGTAGTTATGGATGAAGGAAAGTCTGTGGATCCTTTCAAATATACGAAGTCAGTAAAAATCAGATTTGAGTCACAAAATTCCGATGACTTTGAGCTTCCTAACTATCCAGGTTTTAGAGAAGATGACATTCTTGCAGGTACAAATCAGACCGAAAAGGACTCGGCTGTGGAAACTCCAGTGACAACTCTACTCGAAGCGGAAGACGTGGTGGAAATTGATTCAGAATCAAGGGATAGGGGAGAAGCCGAGTTTGTTCGAAAGAATCCACGAGAACCATCTATTCCGCCCTCAGATTTTGAGGGGGGGAGGAGAAGTAGCAAAAAACTGCAAGAAAAACAGGTTAATAGCAAGGTAACTAAACTATCTCACCAAGATGAACCTCAAACTTATGGAGAGGCGATGACTTGTCCAAAAAGAAACCGGTGGAAAACATCCATCAATGAGGAGATGGCCTCAATCATGGCAGCCGATACTTGGGAGCTGGTGGATTGTCCACCTAACCGAAAACCAATTGGTTGTAAGTGGGTTTTCAAATTAAAACTGAACCCAGATAACACAATCAAGGGCTACAAGGCCAAATTAGTGGCAAAGGGATTTACACAAAAGGAAGGAATTGACTACGAGGAAACCTTTGCCCCGGTGGTTAGATTTCCCTCTGTCCGCATACTTCTAAGTTTAGCTGCAGCGGAAGACATGGAAGTGCATCAGATGGACATCAAGACAGCCTTTTTGCATGGAGAATTGGAAGAGGAGATCTTCATGCGACAACCCGAAGGTTTTGTGGAGGAAGGAGAGGAGAGTAAGGTATGCCGACTGATTAAATCTCTTTATGGTTTGAAACAGGCGCCTCGACAATGGAATAAGACGCTTGATGAGTTTCTTACCGGTCTGGGATATATCCGGATCAGCTCAGATCACTCAATCTATGTTTTCGAAGATGATGACGGTTTTATATTTATTGCAATTTATGTTGATGATTTGCTTGTTTTAAGTAAATCAATGGAAAAAATTAATAAACTGAAAACCGATCTTAAGGGGAGATTTGAAATGAAGGATATGGGGGAAGCAAAATATATTTTGGGAATTCAAGTAGAGAGAGACCGAAAAAGAAAATTTATAAGATTGACTCAAAAGGAAGCAATAGGGAACATGCTTGAAAAATTTTCAAATGGATAAAGCTAATAGTTGTACAACTCCAATGGAATTGAAGAAGGGAAGTGAGGGGAGTGAGGAAGAAGGAGTCATAGTCTTAGAAGAGGAATTATCTCCTGAAGAACAGAAGTTCATGCAGACTATTCCTTACAGGCAAGTAGTGGGAAGTCTAATCTATTTTATGAATTGTACCCGGCCGGATTTAGCTGCAGCTGTAGGAGTGCTGAGTAGAAGTCTAAATGCTCCCACTAAGAGGGATTGGGAGGCAGCTAAGAGAGTCCTTAGATATTTGATAGGAACTAGGGATCTATGGTTGCATTTGGGTGGGGAGAATACTGACATCACTACTTGGAGTGATGCTAGTTATGGTGATGCTCCGATGAGGAGATGCACTTCTGGATATGTATTATATGTGGGTGATGGGGCTTGCTGTTGGAGTAGCAAACAGCAAAAGGTTATTGCTCAGTCCACCATGGAGGCTGAGTATATGGCCTCTTGCTCTGTTGTTAAAGAATTGATGTGGGTCAAGTCTTTTACTTGGTAAACTTGGTCATCTTAAGAGTGGTGTGTAGAAAATATTTTGTGATAATCAGGCAACAATCGCTATTTCTGCCAATCCTAAACATCATTTTAAAGCCAAACATATGGACATTAGACTCAGCTTTGTTAGAGAGAAAGTAGAAAATAAAATAATCAGTTTAGAGTACCGACCAGATAGTGAGATTGTAGCAGATATGATGACCAAACCTATGCCTTCCCCGAAGCTAATTTTCTGCAGGGAGAAGTGTTGTCTGAAATTAAAGATTGACTAGAAAATAAGGGGAGTGTAAAAATTAATGGTTTTTAAGTATTTTCTGGTCTAAATAGAAATAAAAAGCTGAGGCAGTCTACCTCTAACTTCTCTCTCCAACTCTCAAACTTGTCGCAGTCACTGAGAAATTGGAGAGGAAGCTAGAGCCATGGCTACCTAGGCTATCCTGAGGTTTACGGGAAATTTATATTAGTTAAAGGATTAACTACTAAAAGGTATGTGCCGGCGACAGGATTTGAACCTGGTACCTGCCGGCCGTCAGAGAGTAGATTGCCGGTAGCCTTAGCCGTTAAGTCTAGCAGTAGTGTTACCTATTATATAGTACGATATTTAATTAAAAACATTAATACGTAGGTTAAATCATTTAACTGTAACTTTATACTGTATTAATAGATCTGGTAATGTATAAGTACGGAATACGGTACATGCACGAAATCAATAGCGCGCATTTATTTCGTAAGTGAAACGAATACCGCGCATGTATTTATTACGGCTACGATTAAGTTAGATTCTAATCGGACAGCTAGAATTAGCGCCGAGATCGCGGAAGAAGATTTCGGCGGTTTGTGGCCATCGCCACATCGGATGACGCGTGGCGAAATTACATTGTATCGTGGAATCTCCGGAGATTATGGCACCGAATTTGGATATGACATGTGTCGACATTTGGGCCATGTCGTACAATGTTCGTACATAAAGTACACCGGCAAGTGTACTTTTGTGTACGGAACTGTATTCTGATTGGTTCCGTACATCAGTTGATAGAGTCTGTGAGAGAGATAGCACTTAGAAAAATTAGGAGATAGGACCCTCTCTCCCAAAGAGCTTCTGTACAAAAGGTCAACTTTGACCCTCCATAACTTACTGCTCAGGGGAGCAAATTCAGAGATTATTTTTGCTATTGACTCAGGGGAGTCTTGCCTTCACGAGGTGGAGGTGGTCTGTTTTTTTGTCTGCGAAGGTGGTAGTTTTTTTTGCTGAAACACAAAGGAGTCAAGATTATCCTAGAGGCTTTTTGGAAGCTGTCCACTCTGAGGACTTATAGAGGTCTCAGAGTTTCAGGTTATGGACCTACCCTCTAGGGTCCCAATCTTTAATGGAACTAGATTCATATACTGGGAAAGTATGATGATAGGAGCTCTATGCGAAAAAAGATTTTGGGGGATAGTGAGTGGACAATTGGGGCGTCCATCAAGTCTTGGAATTCCTCCAGGAGGAAGCAAATTCACCAGGAAAGAAGATTCACCTTCAACGGAGGAAACAAAGGAAGGAGAGGTGGTGGACAAAGGAAAGGAGAAGGAGGCGACCACACCAATAGCAGCTGGTTTAGCATTCATGTCACCTATTCCGAGGAACGAGGAGAATGATATTGAAATTTGGGACTTCAACAATATGGCGGCAAAACACTTCATCCTACGCCATCTCACTTAAGGACTTGCATGTCCTCATTTGCAGGTAGAAAGGGCATCCGACCTGTGGATGGCTCTCATAGAGATGTACCGAAGTGGTACGATTGAGCAAAAATAGTTGGCTGATCAGAAAGTTAAGGAGTATGTATACAAAGGGGGAAATATGTTGGATTTTTGCAATGAGCTTGCTACACTCTTCATGGAGCTACAGAGTGCGGGAAAAGTTTTTAGTGAAAAAAAAAAGGTTAACTGTTTACTGATGAAGTTACCTGATGAGTTCGAGAACATAGTCATCCGTGTGCAGGACTTGTCTAACTCAAGGTGGATATGGAACTCAGTGGTAGGGATGATTCTCGTTCGAGAGAATACGATTGAGATCCGAAGGGGAGGAAAGAGTGGACAAGCCTTGGCAACAGCGACCGATTGGAGGAACAAGGATTCCCGGAAATCAGTCGGAAACTATGGGGGTAAGGAGCAGAAAAAACAGGTTGACGAGTTTGAACCAAGGGCTCCCAAAGGTTTATGTCATTTTTGTAAGAAACCGGGGCACTATATGGTAGAGTGCACTAAGCTAACCGAGCTTCGGTTAAAGGAGGGGCAGACTTGTGGTACCCCGAGGGGAAAGAAAAAGGCCCTTGTCACACAGGTACTTGAGGCGGAATCCGAGGACGAGGATGATGAGCTCCTTCTGGATGAGGAGTTGGAGGCGAAAAATGAGGTCGAAATTCCACAAAGACAGAAATGTGCTTACGGTGGATTCAAAGGTGAAGCACGCTGGATTATAGATTCAAGTGCCTCAATGCACATGTGTAAGGATAGGCACCTGTTCACTAAGATAAGAAAGATTCCCACTGTAGAGATAGAGTACGGGGATGGGAGGATAGTCACAACTACTCTTGTAGGATCGGTAGATCAGAAAGTGTTAGTAGAAGGAAAGACATCCATATTAACATTCTCCGATGTATTGTTTATTCCGGAGCTGAACAAAAACCTTATCTCTACATTTGTATTAGATGATAAGGGTTTTTTTACTAGCACTAGGGAAGGAGTCTTTACTGCTAGTTTTGAGGAGGATGTCTATTTAATTGCTGAGAAAGGTAGCCATGGGATGTTTAGCCTGATCTTAAGTAATGAAATGAAGAAACATCATTATGATGGTGTTCATGATAGTATGATGTGGCATAAGAGGCTTGGGCATGTGAATCTAGATAAGTTAAGAGAGATGAAAAAGATGGGAGTGGTGGAAGGGATTCAGTTCAGTGAGAGTGATGATATAAGTGATTGTAGTGGATGTGCTCAAGGTAAAGCACACAGATTACCCTTTCCTAAAACAGCCACCTATAAGGGGGAAAAACTTCTAGATCTAGTACACAAAGATATTTGGGGACCAGCTAGAGTGCCCTCGCCGACGGGAAGAGATTTATGATGACTATAACTGATGATTGGTCTCGGTATTCCCGGGTGTATTTTTTGAAAAACAAGTCAAAAGCTGAGGATTGTTTTAGACAATATAAAACATGGAGCGAAAAACTCCATGAAACTCCAATAAAGAGAGTAAGGAGTGACAATGGTGCAGAGTATACTTCTAACCAGTTTGAGGATTTTTTGAGGGAAGATGGGGTCCAACACCAAAAGACAGTTCCAGAAATTTGAAACAGAATGTGGTAGTTGAAAGGTTTAATAGAACACTAAGTGATAGTGCTAGAAGTATGTTGTCAGATAAAAAGATAGGCTAAATATTTTGGGCAGAAGCAATGAACTGTGCTAATTATTTCAAAAATAGAGTTCTTACTTCAGCTATAAAAGATCAAACACCTTATGAGAGATGGACAGGCTGGAAACCAGACATATCTCACTTAAAGGTTTTCGGCAGTCAAGTATTTAGTCTAGATACAGATCGGTCTAATTGGAAGCTAGATCCTAAAGGAAAACCGGGATACTTATTAGGATATGATGAAAATGTTAGAGGATATAGAGTTTATGATCTAAAAAGGGAAGATATAATCTTAATAAAACATCTAGTAGTTATGGATGAAGGAAAGTCTGTGGATCCTTTCAAATATACGAAGTCAGTAAAAATCAGATTTGAGTCAAAAAAATTCTGATGACTTTGACTTTCCTAAATATCCAGGTTTTAGAGAGGATGACATTCTTGCAGGTACAAATCAGACCGAAAAGGACTCGGCTGTGGAAACTCCAGTGACAACTCTACCCGAAGCGGAAGACGTGGTGGAAAATTGATTCGGAATCAAAGGATAGGGGAGAAACCGAGTTTGTTCGAAAGAATCCACGAGAACCATCTATTCCAGCCTCAGATTTTGAGGGGGGAAGGAGAAGTAGGAAAATACTGCAAGAAAAACAAGTTAATTACAAGGTAACTAAACTATCCCATCAAGATGAACCTCAAACTTATGGAGAGGCGATGACTTGTCCTGAAAGAAATCGGTGGAAGACAGCCATCAATGAAGAGATGGTTTCAATTATGGCAGCCGATACTTGGGAGGTGGTGGATTGTCCACCTAACCGAAAACCAATCGGTTGTTAGTGGGTTTTCAAATTAAAACTGAACCCAGATAACACAATCGAGCGCTACAAGGCCCGACTAGTGGCAAAGGGATTTACACAAAAGGAGGGAATTGACTACGAGGAAACCTTTGCCCCGGTGGTCAGATTTCCCTCCGTCCGCATGCTTCTCAACCTGGCAGCAGCGGAAGACATGGAAGTGCACCAGATGGACATCAAAACAACCTTTTTGCATGGAGAATTGGAAGAGGAGATCTTCATGCGACAACCCGAAGGGTTTGTGGAAGAAGAAGAGGAGAGTAAGGTATGCCGGCTGATTAAATCTCTTTATGGTTTGAAACAGGCGTCTCGACAATGGAATAAGACGCTTGATGAGTTTCTTACCGGTCTGGGATATATCCGGATCAGCTCAGATCACTCAATCTATGTTTTCGAAGATGAGGACGGTTTTATATTTATTGCAATTTATGTTGATGATTTGCTTGTTTTAAGTAAATCAATGGAAAAAATTAATAAACTGAAAACCGATCTGAAGGGGAGATTTGAAATGAAGGATATGGGGGAAGCAAAATATATTTTGGGAATTCAAGTAGAGAGAGACCGAAAAAGAAAATTTATAAGATTGACTCAAAAGGAAGCAATAGGGAACATGCTTGAAAATTTTCAAATGGATAAAGCTAATAGTTGTACAACTCCAATGGAATTGAAGAAGGGAAGTGAGGGGAGTGAGGAAGAAGGAGTCATAGTCTTAGAAGAGGAATTATCTCCTGAAGAACAGAAGTTCATGCAGACTATTCCTTACAGGCAAGTAGTGGGAAGTCTAATCTATTTTATGAATTGTACCCGGCCGGATTTAGCTGCAGCTGTAGGAGTGCTGAGTAAAAGTCTAAATGCTCCCACTAAGAGGGATTGGGAGGCAGCTAAGAGAGTCCTTAGATATTTGATAGGAACTAGGGATCTATGATTGCATTTGGGTGGGGAGAATACTGACATCAATACTTGGAGTGATGCTAGTTATGGTGATGCTCCGATGAGGAGATGCACTTCTGGATATGTATTATATGTGGGTGATGGGGCTTGCTGTTGGAGTAGCAAACAGCAAAAGGTTATTGCTCAGTCCACCATAGAGGCTGAGTATATGGCCTCTTGCTCTGTTGTAAAAGAATTGATGTGGGTCAAGTCTTTACTTGGTAAACTTGGTCATCTTAAGAGTGGTGTGCAGAAAATATTTTGTGATAATCAGGCAACAATCGCTATTTCTGCCAATCCTAAACATCATTTTAAAGCCAAACATATGGACATTAGACTCAGCTTTGTTAGAGAGAAAGTAGAAAATAAAATAATCAGTTTAGAGTACCGACCAGATAGTGAGATGGTAGCAGATATGATGACCAAACCTATGCCTTCCCCTAAGCTAATTTTCTGCAGGGAGAAGTGTGGTCTGAAATTAAAGATTGACTAGAAAATAAGGGGAGTGTAAAAATTAATGGTTTTTAAGTATTTTCTTGGTCTAAATAGAAATAAAAAGCTGAGGCAGTCTACCTCTAACTTCTCTCTCCAACTCTCAAACTTGTCGCAGTCACTGAGAAATTGGAGAGGAAGCTAGAGCCATGGCTACCTAGGCTATCCTGAGGTTTACGGGAAATTTATATTAGTTAAGGGATTAATTACTAAAAGGTATGTGCCGGCGACAGGATTTGATCCTGGTACCTGCCGGCCGTCATAGAGTAGATAGCCGGTAGCCTTAGCCGTTAAGTCTAGAAGTAGTCTTACATAGTATATAGTACGATAATGATTTTAACATGTACACTTAGAATAAATTGTTGTTTTGAAAAGTTAGTTTCGTGCGTACGCGACGTTTCGTGCGTACGTGATATTTCGTGCGTACTCGACGCAATTTGTAATGCGTGAGCCTTCACTATATTTAATATGGAGGTTTGAATGGATTTGCGGATTGGGGGAGTAACTGTACGTGCAAATTAAAGTTACGTGTGAGTGGCGCGAACAAGCGTGTGAGGTAGCCAAGGGATGTTTAGGCTGATTTTAAGCAATGAAAAGAAGAAAATTTATTATGCTGGTGTTCATGATATAATGTTGTGGCATAAGAGGCTTGGGCATGTGAATCTAGATAAGTTAAGAAAGATGAAAAAGATGGAAGTAGTGGAAGGGATTCAGTTCGATGAGAGTGAGAGTCAAAGTGATTGTAGTGGATGTTCTCAAGGTAAAGCACACAGGTTACCCTTCCCAAAAACTGCCACCTATAAGGGAGAAAAGATTCTAGATTTAGTACACACAGATATATGGGGACCGGCCAAAGTAACTTCACTAGGGGGGAAGGGATTTATGATGACTATCACTGATGATTGGTCTAGTTATTTCAAGGTGTATTTTTTGAAAAATTAGTCAGAAGCTCAGGAATGTTGTAGACAATATAAAGCATGGAGTGAAAAACTCCATGAAACCTCAATCAAGAGAGTAAGGAGTGACAATGGTGGAGAGTATACCTCTAACCAGTTTGAGGATTTTTTGAGGGAAGATGGAGTACAACACCAAAAGACAATTCCAGAAAACCCGTAACAGAATGGGGTGGTTGAAAGATTAAATAGGACACTAAGTGATAGTGCTAAAACTATGTTGTCAGATAAGAAGATAGGAAAAACGTTTTGGGCCAAGAAATGAACTGTGCTAATTACCTCAAAAATAGAGTTTTTACTTTAGCAGTAAAATGCCAAACACCTTATGAGAGATGGATCGGCCGGAAACCAGACATATCTCACCTAAAGGTTTTCGGCAGTCAAGTGTTCATTTTAGATACAGATCGGTCAAATTAGAAGCTAGATTTTAAAGGGAAACCGGGGTTTTTTTTAGGACATGATGAGGATGTAAAAGGATATAGAGTTTACGATCTAAAGAGGGAAGATATAATCTTAGTAAAGCATCTAGTAAATATGGATGAAGGAAAGTCTGTGGATCCCTTCAAATATACAAAGTCAGTAAAAATCAGCTTTGAGTCTTAAAGTTCCAATGACTTTGAGCTTCCTAACTATCCAAGTTTTAGAGAAGATGACATTTTTACAGGTACAAATCAGATCAAGATGGACTCGGCCGCGGAAACTCCAGTGACAACTCTACCCAAAGCGGAAGACGTGGTGGAAGTTGATTCGAAATCGAGGGATAGGGGAGAATCCGAGATTGTTCGAAAGAACCCACTAGAACCATCTATTTCGGCCACAGATTTTGAGTGAGGAAGGAGAAGTAGCAAAAGGTTGCAAGAAAAACAGGTTAATAACAAGGTAAAAAAACTATCTCATCCGAATAAACCCCAGACTTATGGAGAGGCGATGAATTGCCCTGAAAGGAACTGGTGGAAGACATCTATCAATGAAGAGATGGCCTGAATTATGTCAGCTGATACTTGGGAGTTGGTGGATTGTCCACCTAACCGAAAACCAATCGGTTGTAAGTGGGTGTTAAAATTAAAACTGAACTCAGATAACACCATTGAGCGCTACAAGGCCCGGTTAGTGGCAAAAGGATTTACACAGAAAGGGGGAATCGACTACGAGGAAACCTTTGCCCCGGTCGTCAGATTTCCCTCCGTCTGCATACTTCTTAGTTTGGCAGTACCGAAAGACATGGAGGTGCAACAGATGTACATCTTCATGCGACGACCCGAAGGATTTGTGGAGCAAAGAGAGTAGAGTAAGGTATGCCGGCTGATTAAATCTTTTTATGGTTTGAACAGGCTCCCCGAGAGTTGAATAAAAAGCATGATGTGTTTCTTACAGGTCTTCGATATATCCAGATCAGTTTAGATCACTCAATCTATTTTTTTGAAGAAGGGAAATGTGTGATTTTTATTAAAATTTAGATTGATGATTTGTTTGTTTTAAGTTAATCAATTGACAAAATTAATAAAATGAAAACCAATCTTAAGGGGAGATTTGAGATGAAGGATATGGAGGAGGCAAGATATATTTTGGGAATTCAAGTAGAAAGAGACCGAGAAATAAAGATTATGAGACTAACTCAAAAGGAAGCAATAGGAAATATATTGGAAATGTTTCAGATGGATAAGGCTAAAAGTTGTACAACTCCAATTGAGTTAAAAAAAGAAGTGAGGGGAGTGTGGAAGAATAATTCATAATCTTAGACGAACAATTAGGTCTTGAAAACATAAGTTCATGCAGACTATTCCATACAGGCAAGTATTGGGAAGCCTAATATATTTTATGAATTTTACCTGGCCAGATATTGCTGCAGCTCTAGGAGTGTTGAGTAGAAGTCTAAATGCTCCTACTAAGAGAGATTAGGAGGCAGCTAAGAGAGTCCATAGATATTTGATAGGAACTAGGGATCTATGGTTGCATTTGGGTGGGGGGAATACTGACATCACTACTTGGAGTGATGCCAGTTATAGTGATGCTCCGATGAGGAGATGTACTTCTGGATATTAATTATATGTTGGTGATGGGGCTTGTTGCTGGGGTAGCAAACAACAAAAATTTATTGCTCAGTCCACGATAGAGGTTGAGTATATGGTCTCTTGCTTTGCTGTAAAAGAATTGATGTGGGTCAAGTCTTTGATTGGTGAGCTTGGTCACCATAAGAGTGGTGTGCAAAAATTCTTTTGTGATAAATGAAGCAGCAATCGCTATTTCTGCCAATCCTAAACATTATTTTAAAGCCAAACAAATGGACATTCGACTCAGCTTTGTTAGAGAGAAGGTAGAAAAAAAAAAAATCAGTTTACAGTACAGACTCGATAGCGAAATGGTAACAGATATGATGAGTAAACTTGTGCCCTCCCCTATGCTAATTTTCTGCAGGGAGAAGTGTGGTCTGAAATTAAAGAGTGACTAGAAAATAAGGGGAGTGTAGAAATTAATCGTTATTTAGTATTTTCTAGGTCTAAAATGAAAAGCAGAAAAAAAAGCCGAGGCGGTCTGCCTCTAACTCCTCTCTTCACCTCCCACACTTGTCGTAATCAATGAAGGTTAAAGAGGGAGCTAGAGCCATGGCTGCTTGTGCTGTCTAGAGAGAGACGGGCAATTGTTTATATATAGGTAAAAAAAGATACTTGGCAGACCCAGGATTTGATCCTGGTACCTGCCGTCCGTCAAGTTGGCCAGTCGTGGTCAGCTTTATCGTATTAGTCTAAGAAAAATGTTAAATGCTATAGGGTTTGATATATATTTATATATTTAGAAGTGAACTAATTCATTGAACTGAAACTATATACGATATCTATGGATACAATTTTGTATAGTACGGAGTACAGTACGGTTGCGAAACGGATACCGCGCATTTTGTTTCGACAACGAAACAAATATCGCGGAAGTATTTATGACGGCTACGATTGAAATTCGGTTTTTGATCGGAGGGCCGAGAAGGATGTCGAGATCGCGGAATAGAATTTCGGCGGTTTATGGTCACCGCCACATCAATAGACACGTGGCACCACCACATTGGATTGCGGCATCCCCAGAGATTACACGAACAAATCCAAATATGACATGTGTCAACTTGTTCGCCATTTCATACAATGGCCATACAGAAAGTTCACCGACACCTGTACCTTTCTGTGCGACACAATATTACCATTGGTGGCGTACTTCAATAGAGAGAGTTTTAGAGAGAGAGATAGGTCTTAGAAAAACTTACTATATAGGACCCTCTCTTCAAGAGAGCTTCTGTACAAAAGATCATCTTTGACCCTCCATAACTTACTACTCAGGGGAGCAAATTTTGTTGTTTTGAAATGTTAGTTTTGTGCGTACACGACATTTTGTGCGCACGCGACGTTTCGTGCGTATGTTATTACCGGAAGTAATGTGGTTATACAAATGGAGGTTCGAATGGATTTGTGGATTGGGGGAGTAAATGTATGAGTAAAATTAAAGGGACGTGATGGAGTATTTAAGTAGCGCGGAATGCGTTAAGAAATGGACGGCGGATTGCGACGGGATCCGACATAAAATATTCGAAGAGATTGAAATGGTACGTTGCACGTACGAAACATAATGCGACAGTGGCATTTATGGAAAAGGACACGACGGTACAAAGAATCCTATTTTACAAGAGTACTTAAAATTGGTAAGCGTAATTTATGGCGAAGTACGTAGTTGCGGTACTGACAAATTTGGATGGCTTGACGTCGTTTCGTCAAGTGGAATTTGAGATTACGTGGCGCGACATCGAGGGTGCCGAACAAGAGCGACGGACGGCGGACAAAGGCCGACGGTATTTTTCAAGTAGTGGTGACGCGAAATCGCGTCAAACACAGAATATCTATTTTTGGACGGCTCGGATTGTTTTACGAGATTCGTGGAGTCTTGTTGACTTACACGCAATGACTCAGCATACGATTTTGTTGTCAGTGTAAATATTTGGTTAAACATTGTTTTGTCTTTTTGTGAATTAGTTATTAGTGTACTTTTACTCATTTTGACATACCTTGAAGTATTCGGGTATATTAACATTAATTGAGGTAGCTGGTAGATAGCGTACGGCTGGTATGCCTCCGTAAGTTTAGTAGTGAGCTCTAGTTTATATTTGTAGGACTTAGTCATTTTAAGACATAGGAACTTTCTGTACCAAAAACTGTTTATGGTCATTTTTGGTAATTTTGTCTGAGTATTGCTCTCACATCTATTGGCAAAATTATATGAAATTTTTCATGTATGTTCCTCCTTGTATTGTTTACATTGCTACAGATTTTCAAGCCTATTGTGTGCCTGGTATGTGTTTTACTTCATTGTGAAGCTGGCCGGTTTTATCAAAGTTCTGGCAGACTGTTTTTCTGCAACTTTGACCAGATGATGTGATCACTCCGTTCATTATTTTTGTCTGAAACTTTTTGAGTTTATTTTGTCGCCTAGAAACTATCTGTGTTTGCATTTTAGCTTGTTTTGATATTTTTGTAGAATTCTGTGTTTATTCAAAGTAGGCTGTTTTTGGGTAGTCTGTGGTGTTTCCGAGGGTAAATCCATGGCTG
The DNA here is from genome assembly GCA_037447655.1 of Zygnema cylindricum. Classification (NCBI taxonomy): domain Eukaryota; kingdom Viridiplantae; phylum Streptophyta; class Zygnematophyceae; order Zygnematales; family Zygnemataceae; genus Zygnema; species Zygnema cylindricum. The sequence goes on from JBBHKE010002870.1 coordinate 233,490, forward strand.
AAAATGGTTATGGACAACAAATTCAAAGATTCTTTTTGCTATCGACTCAAGGAAGTCTTGCCTACAAAGGGGTGGAGGTGGTCAAAGTTTTTGTGTGCCAAGGTGGCAGTTATTTTTGATGAAACATAAGGGGGTTAGGGTTATCCTAAAGGCTTAGTGTGAGCTGCTTACTCTGAGGGCCAATGGAGGTCTAAGAGTTGCAACGTACGTAATACGCAAGTACAGATTTCCATACGAAAAATGGTCAATTTTTAAACCTTTGACGATTTTAGAGATTTGGTTGTCAACTTTTGAGGAACCACTCAAATCAAAACGCGTATGTAAAAACTTGTTAGCAGGCGATACGCGATGTAACCGAGGCCTCTGTAACTAGTGTTGGGTATTGAGGACCATTAGCCGATATTCGATATTTATCGAATTTTAGGAACCCGATAATCGATATATTGCTTTGATATATCGAAAAGCTAAATATTGCTATATATCGTTGATATATCGTATTGCCGATATATCGAGGCTTTTTAAAACAAAAAATTATAACTATTTTTGCTATTGGTGCAAGTTCTAATGTTGCTGCAGCTGGAAGTAAGTATCTGGAAGCATTTCAGTGTCATTCTCCTCTTCACCTCCCATGCTACCTCCCATCCCTTGGGAATCCATGGAGAAAACTAAAAGTGTAACCTTCTATAATATTAGTCGCTAGAAATGGATAAGCCGTAATGGGTACCAATCTGCAGATTTATAGATGCCTGCAAAAATGCCTACAGATTGGTAGGTATTCTTGCCCGAAAGCATGAAAAGAACAGTTTGCAATTTTTTTTTTCATATTAAACTTTGACTTTATTAGTTTGACCTTTTCGAATGTGAAATCTCTATGTACTAAATATTTAACAATATGAATTACGAAATTATTATTTTTTTGTCGGTTACATTTTGCTGCTTTACCTTTAAGTCACGGAACGAAAATCACGTCGTACGTGGCGTATCAGACAATTTGTCTTCATCGCTAAAATAACATTTTATATAAATATTAAATTTAAAAATACTATATATCGCGATAATTTTTGTTGGTGTTGGTACGATATATCAAGAAGTTTGCTCGATCGATATTCTATATATCGAATATCGAAATTATCGCGATATGAAATTACCCGATACCCAACACTATTTGTAGCACATAAATTTTGATGTTCGTACTATTACAAAGACCTCTTGGTGTAACCATACCCCAAATAAGTAATTATATGAATTATAGCATTAGAATTTTGTTGTCGGTTACATTTTGCCGCGTCTACCTTTAAGTCACAAAACCAAAATCATGTCGTACGTGGCGTATCAGACAATTTGTCTTTTTCGCTAAAATAACATATTATATAAAAATATAAAATAGTAAATTTAATAAAATACTATATATCGCGATGATTTATCTTGGTCCCTGTACGATATATCGAGGATTCTGCTCGATCGATATTCGATATATCGAATATCGAAATTATCGCGATATAAATTTACCCGATACCCAACACTAGCATTAAACACCATCTATTTCAGACTTAAAAGGGCTTCTAAAGGTGGAGGCTTTTGGTAAGTTTTAGACTTTTAGACCTAATTTGGAGGGTTAAGAACAGGAAAGATAAAAAAACAGGAAAATCGGGGGCGTTCATTTCTGTCAATTCAACGGACAACATTCACCGCACTGAAATATAGTGCTGCCTGTTAGGTACACTGGGAATCGGCGCTTCAGTTTGCTGAGCTTCATTCATATCGGTTCGCTGTTGAAATTTTTTTGCGGCAGTTCACGTCTGGCTTAAGTTTGTCTACGGCAGTTAAGCTGTTCGGTGTACCTTCAGTACTTTGATGTGCTTTCAGTAATTTGGTGTACTTTCGTAGTCGCTTGTTTATTGGCACACATTTGTTCTACCGTAGTACTTTGTTCAATAGTCCTGTTCGATTCTGTTATTATCCGATGTGTATTGTTTGGCAGTTAGTGAGCAATGGCTATTGGTCAATGTGGAATGCTCGGCATCGGATGTTTAGCGTCCAGTTTTCAGTTTCACAGGTTCAATGCTTGAGTGCTTAACGTTACAGAATTAATGACGCGCTGCCATGAGCATGACGTCACAGTGTTACAATAGCCTAAACATCTAGGCTGTCGCAAAAAACTCCCGTGGACGTCTACAAAATCGATATCTAAAGTACAGGTTAAGAGTATTGAATCGTCAAAAAATTATGTACTGTACTGGAGCGTCTACAGCCGTCATGGTCTTTAGGAACGATTTTGATTTCGCATTTTCGACCACCTTACATAATAGTACGGAAAATCTTCTAAAAAAACGAAATGACGTCGCTAAGGGTGCGGTTCCATCAGTCGTTTCTGTAATCGTACGGCCAACTTTACGGGCCGGCTTGATTGATCACTCGATGTTCCATCACGTAGAGCCTGTAAACCACGAGTTATACATCACGATCCGATATTGAATATCCTAAAAAAAATTTACACCGACAAATTTTTGCGTACCATGTACAGGCGTAACCAAGTAATAGTACGACAAAACTTTTGTAATTTTTGCAAACGCCCTGTCTTGTACCCCAGCTCATTTTTTAGGGTTCTTCTTTTCGAACATGACGAAAATATTTTATTGGAAATAGTGTGATGAAAGAGCGATGCCAGAAATAGCGCGACCAAGGACCGTTTCGAGATTACCTTTTTTATTTTCAGTTGCATTTTGAAAGGTACATACCATGTGCAAATCTTGTGAATTTTCGTTGGTTGTCCATCGTGAAACGTAGCTTGATCGTCTTACGTGTCGCGATTCATTTTTTTTCTGTTGCTATCAACCCACCTACTGCAACAACGTTGCAGCAACTTTGTCAGGTATAGAGAAAAATGAAGCGAACGCCTCGCGGATGAATATCCGACGGTCGGTGTTACCTCCAAGACCTTCAGAGAGTATTGACAAGATTCTCTGTAATGTTGTTTCGCGTATAAAAACAAAATAAGCTGTACGGTTTGGTACGGATAAGCATGGATTTATAAACTACACCGCCAATCGCTATTACAGTAAAGGAATATATAGCGTGAAACAAAATTTAGTGTTATTAACGCTATTTGGGAAAAAAAAAATCCAAAAAAAACATATATACTAATTAATCACTAACTCTAATTTGGGTTTATTCGAATAATAAATGCCCGCCGTATTGATGTCTACATCAATATATGTATTCGTACAAAATCTGACAATTCGTACGCCAAAATCTGAATATTCGAGTTTAAGTTTATTTCTCCAATGCACATTCACATGCGTGCGCAATTACATTATATGACCTTTTGTACATTTGTATTTAAAAAAGTACATTTTGGTATGGAAAAAACTGTCCGTACACCACACTATAAACATTGCGGTGTACTTCCGTTACTAACACTAATTAAAAAAATATCCCTAAAAGGCGTAAAGGAAAAAATAGAATTATGGGTTGTATTTCATGTTTCTTTTTTAAATTATGGCACCGAATTAGCGTTATTTACTCTAACAACGATTGGCGGTGTACCCCACTTTTCGAATGATGGAGCTTGACCCTAAGTTATCGTTACATGGGTACACACCCTGAGCCGAACATGTTTATTTGAAATTTATGCTCCTCGATAAAACATTTTTCGAGCCGTTGGACTCCTACTGAAACTACGATTTTATATTTTGTTCTGGGACTTTTTGAAACTCCCGATGATCACTTTTGGTACAAATAGTGTGACAACTATGGTAGGCCCTAAGGGCTTGAGCCAAGGTTAAGATCGTAAAGCGCTCGTTTTTAAAAACACGATGGCGGAAAAATATAAAGGTTTGTCTGTACTTCACCAAGAGCTCTTACGCAATTAATTAATATTGGTACGGAAACACGAGATTTTATTCTATCACGGAAGACTTGCTATTTGCCACTGTACACGTGGAACTTGAAAAAATTCAAAGAAACAGCAAAAAAAGGAAAATTAATAAAATATTCGCCCAAGTTTGTACATTGATCCTTATACGAAGTTTTAGACGCAATTTTTTTTTTCATATATTTTTGTTCTTCTTGCACTTTCAACTTTTTGTCTGGACTCACTAACGATCCAAAATTGAACGGCCAAAGGTATAACACGTGTCATGCAGTGGGTCCATCGATCAGGTCATCACGCAAAATGAGCGTATTAATGGGCCACAAGCATAGATGTTCAAATCGCGCGATTTTTTCATTTTTTTGCGATTGAAATGTGTAATTTGTGACTTTTGAAAAAATCGTAAAAAAACGTTTACTGTAAACTGAAACTGGAAAAATACAAAAACCTATAAATAAATTACGGTAACTGTACATTTTTTACGGATATGTACGGAATTCTAGGAAAATATACGACGTAGTTATTGGTACTTTCTGTTCAGTGAATTGAACAGAAATATCACGGAACTTGTACGTTATTTCATCGAAAATGTACGGACATTTTCGAAAAGAGACGTTGGATGTCACAATTATTTCGCGCAGAGGTTTGAAATTTGTACGGGCGTCTTCTTCAATTTTTTTTTAAGGAAACCGCCATGGAACACTGAAAACGAAACCGCGAGGAAGCCGCCCCCCCATATCCTACCCTACAGAATTTGATAAAAGTTTACCTTTGCGGATCCCAAGTGAGCCACATATGTGCCGTAGCTAATTTTGACGTCTCCACTACCAGTTGATGAAGAAACTCCGATATCGAGATGGAGTGTGATATGTATTTAAACAATTTTGATATTTTACCGTCATTTAACGGGAAAAACTTGCAAACTGCGCTATATGTATACGTTTTTTTTTTTTTTCGTGTACGGAATAGTATGGAAGGAAATTCATTAACGATTTTAACGATTTGTTCAAAAGGTTCAATGCGTTCGTTACGTATAATTCGTCGCGATTGGTACGTTCGCACTAATTGCCGTGAACAACTATGGCCACAAGGCTTACAGTACCAGTTTGAATATAGTACAGTATGCTGCTAAGACAGTAAAATACAGTACGCACTGTTTGTGGGACACTGTGTTGCATAGTTCAAAAGTAGGCATTTTTTATGGTAGGCCTTTGGTTGGCGCCTTTATCGTAAGTTGTGTTATGGGCTTTTCATGTGATCTTCTTAGATCGCTACTTTGATAAGCAACCGTCCGATTGTCCGAATCTGACGGTGTAAAGAAAAAATTTCGGTCCGAATGTTTTAATTGGTCCGAATAGGTCCGAATACAATATGGGTCGTAAGGTCATATTATATGTTTTGCATACAATAGGCATATTGTATGGGCCTACTTTCACCTACTTTTGAACTATGCTGTATTGTACTATCATTTTCCGATTTTAGGAAGACAAGTACAAAAAAAAATTCCCACGCCACCGTGTCCCCAGAATTTCCTACTTTGTCACTTAAAATCGTATCTTTTGTGAATCTTCCGCTGGTCGTAAAATTTCGTCTCAAGCTTGCACTCCAAGCCGACCTCGTTACTGCAAAATCGACAAAATGTTAAAGAAACATTACACGGAATCGAAATTCGGATACGACAAAGTAACTTTTTTTGGAGCCTTTCATTTCCTTCGGCCAATCCTGAAGCAGCAGAAACACATTTAAGCATTCCGTCGTTCGAATGGTCGTCCGCGCAACTGTCGCTAATAGCCGAATAATTTAAAAAGCATCAAACATTTGCGAAATTAACGCACTTTTTTTGTTTTTTTAAATATCGAGAAGGACCTCGCTCGGAGAGTTCACTTCGAGCTATGACGCGATGCCACGTGGCTGCGGCTGTTCTCGTCGCGGTGTTGCTCATCAACCACGCGGCTGCCACGTCAACTTCCGTACGGAAAACGTACATTGTGCGCGTGGAAGGTCGCGCTTGGCCGGTGGCCGAGCGGTTGGATCCTTCTCTCCGCCAATCAGCGGCCAGGACAAAGGCCTTCTTGGCGGCCAAAATTGCGCGTCACGACAATTTTTTGGCGCGCGTGGACGCACAGTGAGTGGCACTGCCGGACTTATGAGCGGACCCAATAGAAATTTGCCACCGTGGCACAGTATTTTAAAACGTTCCAGATTTGAGAGGAGGAAATTCTAATTGTCGACAAATTTATTCTGCTTTTTGAATGCCATGTCCATTTATTCAGTAACGTGACGCGACTTCTCCGTACATAAATGTTAAACGGAGAAGTCAAATGCAGGGCATATTCCCGTCCATCAAAGTCAGTTTTTTTAGTTGTAGCATTGAATACAACATGATTCTTGCATTAAAATGTGCGAGATCTGAACATTAAATTAATGTCCAAATTGCAAAATAGGAATTAAAGTCCTTACCAATGAAATATTGATGCTGCCTCGTTAAACTAAAGGTAGAATTGTTGGGAAATTGATGTGGGGTCCTTGGCATTGGACACGCCCGTTGGATATATTGTTTCAATTCTCTCTTGGCTTCTTATATATGGCGGTGGAAATGTTGGACATTAGACATCAGCTATTGGACATTAGGTATTGAATATTGGACATTAGACATCAAATATTGACATTAGACGTCAAATATTGACATTAAACATCAGCTATTGGACATTAGGTGTGGAATATTGGAGATTAGACATCAAATATTGACATTAGACATCAGCTATTGGATATTAGATATGGAATATTGGAGATTGGACATCAAATGTTGGACACTAGCCACCCAATGTTTCACATGGGGCGCTTGACATCAGGCATTCGGCAGCGCACACTGGGCCCTGTGTACTGGATGCTAGGATGGATGTTGAGATGGGACATGTGGCAGTAAACAATATAACAATGGCCATGGACACAGAACCTTCGGCGTTAACAATCAATTCGGGACATTGGCCACGCGACATTTGACACTTGATAGTTGGACAATTGAACATTAGATTTTTCACGTTGGAATCTTGATATTGAACAAAAGTTGATGATTGACATTGGACTCTCGCAGAATATTCGATATTACACATTGGACATTGGACATCGTCGATTGGATATTTGCCATTTTTCACTAACCTTAAACACTAGGATATCTTACGCTCCTCGCCAGATTGTATATTGGACGTATGCCATTGGTCATTAGCTATTGGATGTTTGATGTTGCATATTGAACATTGAACATTGAACATTAAACATTAAACATTAAACATTGAACATTAAACATTGAAAATTGAACATTAAACAAATATTAAACATTGAACATTAAACATTGAACATTGAACATTAAACATTAAACATTGAACATTAAATAATTGATCATTGAATATTGAACATTGCACGTTGCTCATTGCACAATACCCATTGAGCATTGAAGTTCAGACATCGGTTACTGGATGTTCGAAACTTAAAATTAGATATTCGAAATGGAGCATAGAGGCTAGGCAACTGTTTTGGACATCTGGTGAAAATTCACATGCATACTTGTTTGGTGACTCAAATTTTTCACATTTTTCCTGATGCTAGACATCGAACAGAAACCTTTTTCGAAACTATCACACTTGAACAATTGCATGAACATTATTTTAACCTTCAACATTTGACCATCTGAAATTGATTCTGAAAGCTTGATCCAAAGCGCTTGACACTCTGTTTTATCGTTTTGTGGTAGACTTTTACCACGTTCATGATATTGATTTCAAATGGTTACGAGACATTTTGATTACAATTTAACGGAATATCATTGGTCAATTTTTTTTTTTTTTTTCCGGTGAGCAGACCAAAATCCAAACTGTACAGCTACACACACTCCATGGATGGTTTTTCAGCCGTCCTCTCTAAGGAACAAGCTACAGGACTCAGAGGTACAATTCGCATGACATTAATGTGAACTTACTCTGCATTATTCAGGCTCTAAGATTTACTAAGTGAGACACTTTCTCTTCTAATTTCTTTTTTCAAGCTGCTGATAAAGAAAATATTGTTAACAAAAATAACTGAAAGACTGTGTTTCTTTGATTTTGTAGGAATGGCGGGAATATTGTCAGTAGAATTGGACAAAAAAAGGATTCTCCGCACCACATGTAGTTCGTCCTTTTTGGGTCTGGAGGATCCCGCCAATAACGTTCCTCCGGGTTTCTATACTCTGAAAAATGGCAGTGGAATGGTGGTCGGAATAATCGATACAGGTAAGTATCGGAATATGTTTTGCAACATGAGTACCACAACTTTACAGAAATCATAATAAAACAATTGAAAATGCTGTAAGATGGCCCAAACAATAGATTCCTGCAGCTATTCAAGGTTCTTGACTTTAGTTACTCCTATTCGAGTGGACCACAATGAATCAAAAGTGGAATGAAGTCACGATCATTTCGAATGTTGTATGCTGGAGGTTACACTAATTTCGGATGAAGTTGTACCAGTGGCAAGGATCGTTGACCTTTAATTTTTATCCAAATCCTTTTGGCATTATGTTAGCCATCATATATTCGCGTGGATCATAGTGATGTTTGGTAAAGGAACACTTTTATTGACTGTAAACAAATTTGTGATTTTTTTTTGGGAATTAGGTGGCTCATACTAATGCTAACACTAATGAACACCATAATTGTCCATACTAATTAAAGTTCATGTGGAAGTGCATGATTGCATTCTTGGAAACAAACTAAAGTGCCAATTATTTGTCCAATGTTGACTGATATTTTATTGTGCAATTGAGGTGCCGCCAGTTATCCTTTTATAACTACGTTATCTACGTTTTTTTACAGGTATTTGGCCCGAAAATTTGAGCTTCGACGACGAAGGGTACCCCGACCCACCTTCAAGATTTATTGGAAATTGTACAGAGAGTGGCATCACATGTAACAAGTAAGTGTGACGTGACAAGTCACTTTCCAATCAAATGTACGTTTGTGAAGGCTTTGTTCATCGATGGTTCAAGTTTTTTCAGCGCTTTCCAAGTATTGAAAGGATATCATAATAAGCTCATTATCTTTATTTCAATTTTACTTCCAGAGTCACACTTATGCATGGTACATTGTTAACTATGATAGACCGACACTTTCTTTTACTTTTTTTCTTTACAATGATGTACAATATCTTGTGTCACGTCACATTTGCGGTACGCTATTGTGTACCATTGTGCACTATGCATAATGAAGCGGAATGTAACCACAATGTGATTAAAACTTGCTCTTGTGTTAACATCGCTTTCTTATAGAAAAATTGTGGCTGCGAAAATTTTCCTTGCGGGTTTTGAAGCGAACGACTGGATTTCATCTTTAGATTACCGTTCTGCACGAGATTCTGAAGGCCATGGCACCCATACAGCTTCTACTGCAGCCGGGTCAAAAGTTTTCAACGCAAGTATTGGAAGTGTGAATATGGGAACGGCAAAAGGGGTGGCATATGGGGCACAAATATCCGTCTACAAGGTTCGAAATCTGGATATCCGGCTCTTGTATCTTGGTGTGGATATCCTGTTTTTGATTTTGGTTCTCAAATTAAGAAGTATGGACAGTGATGGTGGTCTATCATGCCAAAAGAATGAATCTTCTGCTTTTGTTGTTGAGTTCAAAAGTATGTTTGATTATGCTGACGAGTTTACGGATTGCTGATGATGGTCTAATAGTACAAAACTACAGTTTTCCCTATGTTGTTCGATGCCAAAAATTATAAGATGCAAGCGAGCTTGTTGGTTAGCAAGATTAAAGTATTACAGTAGTTGTGAAATGAATCATGAAATGGAAACAACAAAATTGGTTCAAGACTCCGTGGTTGGGTTTAGTTGCAATGTGTGAATCCGCGAACAAGGCTTGTTCACATCAATGTTTGTTATTGTTTGTTTCGTATGCGTCGTTTTCTTATTTCGTTCGTAATAATTAGTATCGTGCCTGGTCCACCGCACAATTTCATTTCCGTTGAACTGTGCTGTCGTGATTTGGAAAGTCTTTTTGATTGTTAGTGTTCGATCCCTTAAGTGTTTGTGGCAAAGTAGTGGAAGACGTTTGCAGGACGAGAGGCCGTTGTAATATAGTGACAGCGGAAGTAGTGTAACACTTGTTACAGGAGGCCATTGTGGAGCATTGAGGATTTTTAGTCAGAGAGTGAGACTTTTTGGAAGGACAGAAAAGCTTCGGCATAATATATTGATATTTAGTTGATACATGTGTGTGTGGATGATGTCTTGTGAATGCTTCCTCTTGATGTTTTGATTTGCGTATTCTGAATGAAGTTGTTTTTGCGAATAATCCTATCAATATAATCCTCTCCGTATTCATGACATCTTGCCTCAAATGAAATGTAATTCTCTGAAGGTCAATCTAGTTATTCTGGTCCAACTGTTGGCGTTTGGGATGAAAGGCTGTATTTTTCTAGAAGACTTTATAGCATCTATTGAACCTCCTATATCCAACGCACTTGTAAAACACAATTTTTTTTTTTTGTTATGCTTATTTACACTTTTGTTACACTTTGTTACGCTTATGCAAATCCTTCTACATTGTATACATGCTTTACATGCAGGTCTGCTGGACTTCGGGCAGTTCCGGAAATAATGGATGCTATGATTCCGACATTCTCGCTTCGATAAATCAAGCAATTGTCGATAAGGTCAATGTTATTTCAATTTCTTTAGGAGGAGGTACCTCAAGTAAACCTTTTGATTCCGGTATTGACCAAGGAACTTTTAATGCGGCTATTGCCGGTATTCCGAGTGCAGTTGCCGCGGGTAATAGTGGACCTTATTTTGGTACGGTTGAAAACATCGCTCCATGGTATCTCTCCGTCGGAGCAAGTACTCTCCCACGAAGTGATGTTAGCACAAAGGACAATGTATACGATTCGCAAACAAGTGCAACTAACAAGCTTGTATATTTGGGAGATTCCTCTCGATATGTTGTAAGTTTAAAGAGCCAGATTCCTCTTTGCTACACTATCAATCGCTATTAGTGTTAATGGTTTTTTTGCCGCTTTAAACATCTTTTCTACGTACACACATGTCGGACTGTGGATCTGACAGCTGCGATTGAAAGGTAAGATTCCCAGCTTCCGATTGGCGGTCTCAAATTGAAAATCGGACCAGTGTGTACGGAGAAAAGATGTTTTAAGTGGCAAAAAATTGTTAACACTAACAGCGATACACAGTGTAGTTTGTGACGGTGTTTCCCCAGTTTTGCAAGCAATGCTCTCTTTTGATCTTTAGAAACCCTTGCCAGACTGAAGAAAACCAAAGTAGCTCTGAGGTGTACAATAAGGTGATCACAAGGAAGATCTGGTTGGAAACAGGGCTATGCAGCGACCAATGGGACAGTGCCACGAGGCACTACCTCTCCAAAGGTTCCTCTCATTTATGCCAAACACGCGGCTCGTCTAGGAGTTGACACTGAAAATGCTAGGTAAGAAACTAATTTTCTCTCAAATGTTTGACTTCGATGCGATGGCCCTCTTTCTTTATCCTTTTGCGACTCCTCTCAAATTCTCCTTCAAATGAGTGATAAAATATGGGTGGAAAGGTCTCTAACTGTATTAATTCTTTTGCCACCAAAATATGAATTTGCTTCCGTCGTCACATTGCCCATAGGATTTTATTTCTGCTGTTGAGGAGGTCCTATTAACCACCTTTTCCTGGATACTTGTTCGATGGTCTTCAAGTTATCTGGACATTCTGAATAAATACTTCTTCCCTTCCTTCCCGCCCTCTATGCAATCATCTTTTCTCTCTCTCTCTCTCTCTCTCTGTATTCCGGGGTGAGGTTCTTTAAGTGTTGGACTGGCAATTGTATTTCTTTCAGACTGAAGCCATGGAAAAAAGATAAAGTGGAAATTTTGTGCATGCCACAGCAGAGAGACCAAAATGAACCAAGCTTGTGTTCTTTTCACGTATAAAGCAATAGAGATGTCACACAGGACTCCCTAGCTCCATGTATTCTGAGGTGGTGTGCGTTAATGTAGCTGCCCGAGTTGACTTGGTTGACTGTATAACCCAGAAGCAGTTTCTTTTCATTTATGAAATGGCACATGACTCGATCTATGAAAGTACTAGCACATAGAACTTACACACCTAAGGCAGATTGATCTGCAGAGATTACTCTCTGACAGCAGAATTTATGCCTCTTCCACTTTTTTTCACACCTTTTCTTTCGTATTCCGAGCTGTTTCTCCCCCTCCCACTCTCTTTTCTCTTTGTTTCTCTCTTCTAATTTTCCGAATCTCCCTCTCTCTTTCGTTCTCTTTTGGCAAGCATCTTGGATATGAAATAGTACACATTACTGATGGTTTTTTTTTGTCATAACCCAGGCAATGTTTGGATGACTCCTTAGATAGCAATATTGTCCGCGGGAAAATTCTCCTCTGCGATCGTGGATATAATAACCGTGTTTCCGTAGGATATAATGCCCTCCTAGCTGGAGCAGTTGGAATGATTTTGAGGAATGGCGAATTTGACTTTTCATTATATCAAGACCATCATTTTTTGCCAGCTATACAAGTGGACTTTGACACAGGATTGAAGATTCTTGCATATGCGACAAAAACATCGTAAGGTTTCTTTTTTGTATGCATTACATAGGTATTGTCATCGGAAGTTGTCTCCATTCAATATGCTAACTTTTTTTTTATTGTGTAGGCAGAGGCACGTAACTTACAAAGTGGATTTTTTAATAAATACTGAAGAAGTTGAATATCTGACAAAGTACTTTTTAAAGTGTACTTTGTTTTAATCTTGACCTTATGTATTTGTTTACGTTAATGGGGTTAATTTGAGGCTCTTTGTGGGGAAGTATTGAGGGGAACAATTTACACTCCATATTGTGCCTTACAGTTACAGTTACATCTGAAATTTATAGCGATATTGCCTTCCATACAGATAGAATAATTTTACCCTAATCTGACAGGAATAATCACATCTAATCTCACTAATCTCAGCTACCCAGTCAGATATACTGTAAGGCCTTTGGTGAAAACAATTGAGCATGTTTAGTTTTTTCCATTGGATTGTACAATAGACAGCAGCTTATTACATAATCTGGTCTGTATTAATGGTTTTTTAGTCTCTTAAAACATTTTTTCTCCGTACACACATTTCCGATTGTGGATCTGACGGTTGCTATTGAAAGGCAAGATTCTCAGCTTCCGATTGGCTGTCTCAAATTGAAAATCAGACAAGTGTGTACGCAGAAAAGATGTTTTGAGTGGGGAAAAAATTATTAAGTGTAATTGTGGGTGTGTGATTCATATGTAATGTCAAAAATTCAACCATGTTTAGGACCGCATGCTATGTTTATTAGTTTCATTCTTTGTCCGAATAAAAAGGTATAGTGATATTTCCCATTTAGACCCAATCAGTCCGGCAATTATGGGGCTGTCAGCATTCACTTGGTCACGTAACCTACAAAGTAAATGCGGGGTAAATGTCGCTTCTATATTCTCGTCAAAATCCCTCTTTTCTTATATCTCTTTGTGTGCTAGTATTGCTGACATATGGTCTCCTCAGCCACTACAAAAAAATGTAGTTATTAGTTTGAATTGTCTACATTATCAAAAGCTATATAATGTAAAAACAAATGATGAGGCACTCTTGTATTTTACAATGAAAAGCAAGTCTCTTGACTGACGCTCTTAAAAGAAAGCCATAAAAGAAAAGTTGTCTGAAATGTTTGGCCTTTTTTGTATTTTTAGGAACCCTAAGGCAGCAATTTCTGATATAAATATACAAATTGGGGGACCTGTTACTATGGCCTATTTTTCTTCGCGGGGTCCGAATCCACAACGAGACATATTGAAGGTACAGAGAGTAATATTCTATGGAAAAAATAATACCCTTTAGGATATCTAGAATTTGCAGATAGAACAGTGATGGGAAAATCGGCATTTCATAGATATTTTTTGGAGTGGAGTTTTCCTAACAACAAAAAAATGAAATCCACATTCATTACAAATCAAATTGTTTTCTTGCAATCTGATAACCACAAATATTTACTGCAATTGTTTTTCTAATACCATGAATCTAACACAAATGCGAAATAAATACTAAAATTTTTGTCCATACACATCAATTGCTATGTTCTATACTACAAATTCGCTGAAAAACCTTTTGAAAATTCTCTGAATTAAAATCTCCGAATCAATTCCATGCCAAAAACTGTTTTCTTCATTTCCCTCTTAATTTTTTCCTATTACATGTATCCATGCCGGTCACTCTTCTGGTGATCAATGTCAAACTTTATCAGTTTTTATGACATATTTTGCTTCTTTCTATTCCAGCCCGACATTGTCGCTCCGGGAGTCAACATCTTTGCTTCCTTTACTCCGTACAATCTCGACAATGTCCTTGCCGCGGGACAACAGTCACGAGTCGCCCAATTTGACTTTCTTAGTGGAACCTCCATGGCCACTCCCCACGTGGCAGGAGCTTTGCTGTTACTGAAATCTCTGCGGCCCACATGGAGTCCCGGCGCGCTGCAATCAGCTCTAAGCACCACAGGTATGCTTTTTTCCTTTTTTTTCCGCGTCCCTGCTGTCAGGTGCACTACATCTTCTCTCGTCGTCACAGGAGTAACTACAGTCCCGAGTTCACCTCTACTGACTCCCTTTTTACTTGTCACGATCATAGTTCAAATGTCGTAAACAAATTGGAAACGCTATGATGGTTCTCACATAATATACGTAATAATACGCTTAATACTAATAATAATATACGCTTATTATTTGTAAAATAAGCGTGTAGTATGGGGCGATTATCAAATTATTAACGATATACTGGTGACGTGTATCGCATCATGAAAGTTGTAGTATAGCATTTTTTAATTTTATACGCTACACGATACGCTGCGTCATACATGATAGATTGTAGTACTTAAGCCGGACTTCCATTAGGCGGTCCTAGAAAACGTAAGGATACGGTTTAACGGCATTAATATCTTGAAGAATCCTCCATTAGGTCTGGTTATTAAACAGCCTTTGATTTACGTGTTTAATTTTTATTGGCGCCACGTATGGTTGTGTTGAGACGTTAAAAATAGTCAAAGCTTCTTCAAAAGGAGGATAAGATTTTATCATAAAAACCGTAATGGTTAAACTATGATTGAAATGGAAAATTGTTCACTACCATAAAAGCTACAGTTGGAAAACGCAAAAGTACGAACAAGAACTACAAAATCTGAGTAACACTATGAGCAAGACATTGAAAATAAGAAAAACAAAGCGAGAAATTAGAATGAAAATCTGTACAAGCAGACGGAAATTAAGATTTGTAAAAGCATATGCAAATGTCAGATTTGGTGTGCATACTACATTGTACGAACTTTGTTATGATGTTTTAAAACCCAAAATTCCTTCCACGAAGGTTAGTGGATGGCAAAAGGAGCGTTAGAGTATATCCTCCGACAAAGCTTTTCTCAGGGCATTCATCCACCCTGTCGGAAGCCACATAACCTATACAACGTGTAAGGTTTTCATCGCCCGCTCATTGTGGATATTATCTTACGTTTCCACGTGGACCAACTGTACAAGTCTACAAGTCTACAGTGTGCCTAGTGTCCTTGCGAGGACGTTATCTAGACATTTGACGGTTTGAGCGATTGCGCCTCGGATTTCAAAAAGCCATTTCTAGTGTTGCATATCGCAGCAGTTAAATCAATATCCGATGTGTCGGTGCCATCTTTCCAACAAATGTATATTAAACCCGATTTTTTGTTTTTCCCGATCTGTTGATACTATTCTGATACAGTGATCTCTCGCGAGATCACTGATGTATCTTCCAACACGATTAAGATTCGCCGAACACGAATGTATAACACTGTTTGGAGGGAGGGAGGGAGGGAGCAAGAGAATTGGTTGCTCTCTCCCTCACTCCCTCTCCCCCTCTCCCTGACTCCCTCCCCCCTTCTCCCTCACTCCCTCCCCCCCTCTCCTTCACTCCCTCTCCCCCTCTCCCTCCCGCTCTCCCCCACCCTCTGCCTTTCTCTCCCTAGACCTAAACCCTAAACCTAAAGAGTCGGACGAGGGAGGGAGGGGGGGAAGGGGGCAAGGAGAGCGGGAAAGAAGGGGAAGAGATGGTTACACTGTCCCTCCTTCCTCCCTCCCTAAGAAAGGGGAGAGAAAGAAGTGTGCTAAAATTGAATTCATGTATCTTTTGTTAAAGGAAAAAGTCACTGAGTTTTCCGTAAGGATAATTGTGGTAAGAAAAAAATTGAAAACCATGCGTTGTTGTGGGGGAAGCATCCAGCCTATTTGGTGTTAACACTTCATGATCAAAAACTTATGGTTACTTTGCAGCTAAACCTTTTTCCACGGATGTGGCTAGCATCCAAAGTACCGGACACGGTCTAATAAGACCAAATTTTGCGGCTGATCCCGGTCTCGTCTATGACTCGGGAATCGATGATTACGCTCTACATCTCTGTTCTTATTATTCAGATTCAGAAGTGTACCAGGAAACTAAGAGAAGTTGCCGCTTGAGCTCCCAGGAATTTGATTACAATTCACCTTCTTTGATGATGACTTATATCCAAGGTAGTGGATTCACTACCACTCGTCGAGTCACAAATGTCGGACCGGCAGATTCAATTTATAATGTCACAATAAGCCAACCGAGTGGAGCTTTCGTGCAAATTTCCCCTACAACACTGATTTTCAACACAACTAATCAAGTATTATCGTTTACAATCTCAGTTGTTGGAACGGCTTATACGGAGGCATCAGGTGAGAGTCATCACAATTATTGGGATTCTTAAAATATTTTTTAGTATTTAAGTATAATGGTGGATATTCCAGAATTTCGGTAGCGGTTTTTTTTTTTTAAGTCTAGTTTGCACCCGCTTTGGGGAAGAAAAACGTGGAACTTCACATTTTATAAAAGTAAAATTTCACAAATTTTCTGGAAAAAACATTCAAATCCAAGCTCTACAACAAACAATTTAGGCGAATGGATTTTTTTGTAGCCGATATGAACGTCAGGTGTACAACACAAAGGAATACAACACTTTTCGTAACACAGGATTACTAGAAATAGTGTGGATCATACGTATGGTTGTGTTACAGTTATTTAGGTTTGGAAATGTTTCATTCTGGCATTATGTCAATGTCTAGAGCTTATAAAATGGCACTACTTCATAGTTAACGCATGAAAAGAAGGGAAAACCTGAAAAATAGAACAAGTTCTAAAGTGAAATTGCGATTTTTTCTTTTCAAGGCGGTATATGATTGCTTTGAAACGATGCAATCCTGCATTCTTTCCAAAATATGACCTCGATATTGTTATTGATGACATTTTTTTGACGTTCAGAAAAAAATTGCAAATTCAACATTGATGCGAGCGAGAAAAGGCGATGGAAAGAGTCCCAAGAGCATTTGTGCAGATTAGATTTGAATCAGTTCCACATTTAGGTGAAACCATAGAAGCTTAAATTGCAAAAAATGATATTGTCTCCATTTTTACTTGATTTTTTTTTTATCTTTTTTTAAGGTGGTTATGATATTGGAGCCTGGAGCTGGATATCGATAGATGGAAAGTACCTTGTCCAAAGCCCCATTATGGTGAAAGTTGTTGGGATTGCACCTCCACCCCCTCCCAAATCATCACCTCCCCCACGATCACCTCGCCCAAAATCACCTCCCCCACGATCACCTCGCCCAACATCACCTCCCCCACGATCACCTCGCCCAAAATCACCTCCCCCAAGTAAGTTTATCCAACAATCTAGAAAAATCGAACGCTTAGCATTGTTATTGTTCCATGGATCGTTTGTCTCATTTGTTGTCATAAGGTAATCACATGTAATCACTGAAATGTTGCTAATATTTTTGCTTTTTTAAACAACTACAATTTGTTGCGCAACGTTAAAGCAAGGTTGGCGCAATTTTTTTTTTTTGGCAAACTGTATTTTTCACGCGTGCAACCTCGTCGCACGTGTGATAGCTCGAGCCGTTCGGCGGTGGAAAATCAGGCGGAGTAGTTTTTTGATTTCCCGTCTGCAGCCCCTCAGAGGCCACATCATAGGACGCTACTTAATCGCCCATTGTGATGGTCCAATGGGAAGCAACTCGTTTTCATTTCCCAATAATTTTGGAGCAAAAGGAGGATATTTCAGTCCTCTCCAGCATTCATATTAACAAGTGTAACGCGGAGAGGAATGTCTAATTAATTAAATCCCCAAGTACATCTAGATGGTCTTTGCATGTTTTCTAACTGTTGGAATACCTCTCCCGTAACAGTGCGCATTAAAATAAAAACTTCGCGATCTACAGAAAGGAAAAAACAATGGTTTTATGCGTGAAAAGGTAATTACTTTTAAAATATATGATACTTTTATGTCAATTGTCTACGCTAGTCTCTCGTAAATAGGCATGTTTTGCCTTCTCACATCATATCACATCACATTACATCACATCTATTATTGATGATTGCCTCGATTTCTAACTCATTTTAACCTTATGAATGTTTTCCTTACGAACATATTTCAAAAACTAACTTGTTAGTTAACGTTGCTTATGTGAGATTGTGATCTAAATTTCATCTTTTAATGACACTGTTTCTTGTTATGTTGTAGGATCACCTCCTCCTCCAACAAGGTCCCCTCCACGACCTCCTCCAAAGAGACCTCCACCATTAAGGAAACCTACTCCCATTCAACCTCCGCCTAGTAAGCCAACTTAAACCTTTTTATGGACGGGCTTTCGGTTGAGTAATAAGTGAAGGTATCAGATAAGTGTCTGTTTCTTTATTTTGTTGTTGATGTTAATTGATGTATTCACAATACTACTCTATTCATCCAGTTGAGGTGAGCCACATTTAAGCTTCAGTGAAGAATTGATTAAGTATTCTCTCTCTCTCTCTCTCTCTACCTCCCCCTCTCCCTCTCCCTCTCCCTCTCCCTCTCCCTCTTCTTTCCCCTCCCTCCCCTCTCTCTCTCTCTCTCTCTCTCTCTCTCTCTCTCTCTCTCTCTCTCCCTCTCTCTCTCTCCCTCCCCCTCTCCCTCTTTCCCCTCACCCCTCCCCCTCTCCCTCTCCCTCTCCCTCTCCCTCTCACACATCATATCACTTATATTTTGCCTTCTCACGTCATATCACATCACACTACACATCTAATACTGAATGGTTGCCTGTATTTCCAACCCATTTTTTTGTCATGCAACAACCTTATGAATGTTTTCCTTACGAACATATTTCAAAAATTAACTTGTTAGTTAACGTTGCTTATGTGCGATTGTGATTTAAATTTCAGCTTTTATTGACATTGCTTCTTGTTATGTTGTAGGATCACCACCTCCTCCAACAAGGTCTCCTCCACGACCTCCTCCAAAGAGGCCTCCACCATTAAAGAAACCTCCTCCCGTTCAACCTCCGGCTAGTAAGCCAACTTAAACCTTTTTATTGACGGCCTTTTGGTTGAGTAATTAGCAAAGTTATCAGATAAGTGTCTAATTCTTTATTTTGTTGTTGATGTTAATTGATGTATTCACAATACTACTCTATTCATCCAGTTGAGGTGAGCCACATTTTAGCTTCAGTGAAGAATTGATTAAGTATTCTCTCTCTCTCTCTCTCTCCTCCCCCTCTCCCTCTCCCTCTCCCTCTCCCCCTCTCCCTCTCCCT
>JBBHKE010002870.1:254076-360713 GCA_037447655.1 Zygnema cylindricum
CTGAACTGTTTCCTCCTCCTTCTTTAGTTTTTTTACCTCCGGCCTCTGATTGTAGACAAGAAGCAGCCCCCTCCCTTCAAGTCATCGTCACATCCACCAAATGTGAAAATCCCGCCACCATCACCACATCCAACGCTCCGGCCTCCATTTTTTTGATTTCTTCCTCCTCCTTTGTCAAGTCCACCTAGTGTGTCAGTTCCCACGACTCCTTCTCCTCTCTTTACCGGAATTCTATTTTTGTCTAGTGCTAGTCCATCTTCAAAACCTTCTGTGGTGCCACCGCCGCACTTACCTCATTTTATTGAATCCCCTCTGTCTTCTCCCTCTTCCCATTCACTTGTATTACTTCCCTCACCTTTCCATGGATATTTCAGAATAATTCACATATTTATTTCAATTTCACGATAATGGGCAAACGCCTTCTTTTTAGTTATTTCCCTTTTTTATTAATGTTTTCTCTATCTTTTTTTGGAAGATCAAGGTCAATTTGTGTGTTTGTTTCCAAAAACACGATTTTGTATACAACTCTCAATATTTTTTTGAAAAGTAAAGTCACACGTAAACGTTCAGGAATTCCACGTGTGTGGCTTTAGACATCGATTGATTTACGTCTTGCTTTCATGGTGTTACTATATGAAGCAACAGAATGAGAGTCAACTTTTACAAAAGCATTTAACTTACAGTATAAGGCTCTATATATCAAATTATAGGAACTGCAACATCTGTTAAAAATAGTTGTGAGTCGTTTTAAACACAGTCGTTTCTTGCATGGCTTCTACATTTCCAGTCTTGACAAAATTGATGATCCTTAATAACATATCGACGGCTGAAAACTGGGGGGGTAAAAATAACTTTGGTGGAAAATTGCAGCTCTCTACTTGTTTAAAACATATATGCTTCTCACAACTTCGTGTACACCCTTTGCTCAGAAGGATGTCAATGAGATTTTGCAAAAAACAAACTCAAGTCCTGAAGAACTTTCGTACACTGCTTTTTCCACACAGCACATCACAAAATTTGAAAATTGTTTTGTGTGTGGCATTTTTTCACATGCGTTATTTTTTCTTTTCCAACCATAAACTTGACAAAACTATTTCTCATCTGATAACATTTTTGGGGCTATCATAGTTACAATAATTATTTAAATCTCCTAAATGTCCTACGTCCTTGGTTGAATGTGGTGGGCCAACTTGCTTTTATCACCTTGATGAAAAGCGAAGTTAGCCCTCCAACTCACTTGAGTTGCTCCTAAGTCTTAACTATATCAATCTTATAAAATCTTTGGGCTAAAGGAACTTTAGTTAACCAGCTGAGAGAAACCTGCTAGTGTCCTACTTGAATCAATTAAAGTGTTACCTATCCCCAAATGGACAAAGGCCCAATGCACCCAGCCAAGGGATGAAACTCACTAACTACTCAACTCCTACACCTTGTCCCAGTTTTGTTTTCGACTGCAGAAACCGCCCAAAACTGTAGCCTCCCGATCGATGAGTAAGATAGGTCAATAAACAATCATAATTGAATGACATCCTCTCCATACATGTACTTATCAACTTTATTGACACATCATAAACTACTGCTATAGACTTACACACAAAAAGGTTCAACATACATAAACAATACAAAGCAAATGAACCAAATACAGAAAGCAAAAAAAATAATAAATAAGCTAGTCAACAATTTTCCATTTCATTGATGTTTTTTACTTTGATGCTTTTACCATCGCAATTTTGATAATAAAATCTTCTTTATTTTTCAAATAAAACCGTTACTTTGAGATGTGATGGTTGTAGACGTGTGTGAAACTTGTGACGGCTATAGATGTCTACAAAACTTGCGACGGTTGTAGACTACTAAAAAATTACACCGCTCATTGTTATTAGTGTTAATTTTTTTTCCGCCATTTTAAACATCTATTCTCCATTTACACTTTGCAGGATTCTTAATCAAAACTTTGGAGCAGGATAATTTAAAAAGCACGATGGTAAACCATCTGAGTCGGGGGGTACAAAAGGGGTGGCATGGCCAAAACAGAAAAACTACAATATAAAACAAAGAGAGCGACGGGAACACAAAAAAAAGAAAACAAAGACCGCCAAAAGGCAGCTGAGAATCTTGCCTTCCAATGCGACCATCAAATCCACAATCCGACAAGTGTGCACGAAAAAAATATGTTTTAAGTGGCGAAAAAATTTATTAACACATATAATGATGAGCAGCGTAAAGACGGTTGTAGACGTTTAGTTTTTTGTAGCATTGCAGATGTATAGGGTTTTGTAACATTGGGATGGCATGCTCACTTGTGACAACGTCGACGTCACAAGAACTAGTACAAGAACTTTCCTTCATAGTTTTTATTTTTATTTTTTGTTTTTTCTTGTTCGACTTGCCATCAAACTACGCCCAAAGGTAGTCATTTTTCTTTCTATAAAAACTATGTTATTTCATTCCAATATTGTCGTGCTTCCTTCGAGGAAGAGGGAGAGAGGAGCAACAGTGCGAGAGGGAGGGGGAGCGGAGACGACGGTGTAGACTTCAACAAAGGAGCCGTGAATGAAAGGGGAGGTTTGAGACTCGGCAATTTTCTTCCGTACATGCGCGTGACCTACAGAAAAAATAATAGTCGCGGGCGACCCGGTGCTTTGCCCTTTGGTTGCCAAGGGCCTTTTGTTTTCGTACAGTACCATGTATAGTGCGATAGTACTGTGCGTATTTTGTACGGCCATTTTACGTGACGCCATCACTGAAGTTATGGTGGTGACATGGTGTGACGCGATAGCACTTGCCGCTCCGAACACTTGCGTTTGGGAGACCAAACTTAAAGTCAAAGTGAAAAGTACGGTTCTGTACGTTATATGGCCGACATTGGCATCACGACAATTTAGCGTGACATCATCTAGCGTCGACGGCACTTTTTGCGGTTTCCAAACGATACATTTTGTTGGCGGTACGGCAAAATGTATCGTTAAAGGTGTACTGTGGAAGTTACACGACCGGTTTCGAAACGTTACATTGTGCCGGCGGTACGGAATTGTTTTATTATCGTTCTACTTTGGAAGTTTGTCGGCCGGTGAGGACGGTCATGTGATGGTTTGGTACTACGCCCGTGTGATGATTTGGTACAATTGACGGTATACTGCTTCGCGCGGAGAGCAAACGGCCGGTACAGGCCGAAACGAGGAGACTCGCGGAGGGTCGAGGAGAGTAACGCCGGCCGTAGGATAACCTCGCGGAGACTCCCGCGGATGCCGGTTCGACACATTTCGAATTGGCCCGCGAAGACGTTACCGGGCCAGGTATACCTGTCTTAGATGGCGGCGTACGACGTCTCGCGGGAGGACGCAAACGGATAAATAGGCGCTTTCGCGGCGGGCGATGTCTAAGCGCAAGTAAAACAAAAAATAATAAAAACCAACGCACGAAGGCGTCCAAAAAAACAAAGTAAAAAATAAGACGTGCTCCTCATTGCCGCTACGTTACCATTACGCCTATATCGTCAATCTCCTCGATACGCTGCCACTCAAAATAGAGTAGTTAATCACTCAATTTGTTGCTGGCTGATCGGTTGGTCCTTAGCGGCCACAAGGCTGTTTTAATTAATTAATTTTTTGGTCGCCAATATATTTTTAATGCTGCTCAATTAAACATATTTTTATAATTGCGGAATACTAATGCATTAATCGTAATACAATACAACATTTATATATAATATAACACAAATATAAAAATATATACATTGGCTATCCGATTAAATCTTGGACAAACGGCATTTATAACAAAAAAAAACCAAATAAACAATGATAATAGTTAGTCGTTGCATTTATTTTGTTTTATAATATCACAAAACGAAAACTATAACAAATTTTACTCCCACAATTGATGCTATCGTTTTTTCTATTTTACAATGTCTCAAACCTATTAAGATTGACAAACACAACGACTACATTTTTAATCGACCACAATAGAGAAAATGTATTTGGTTTGTGTTAAGTTCTAGTTTTTTATACATAAACCAAAAACATTAACTAAACCTTTTTGATCTAACGTAATTGTTGATAAAAAAAATGAAATATCCGATTAAGTATTCGACAAAAGGCATTTATAAAAAAAAAACAAATAAACGATGATAATATTTAGCCGTTGCTTTTATTTTCTCTCATAATTTCACAAAAGGAAAAATTGTAGGAATTTTACTCCCACGATCGATGTTATGATTTTTTTATCTTACAATGTTTCAAACCTATTAAGTTTGACAAAAAAAAAACGACTTCATTTTTTATCGGTTACAATAGATAAATTGTATCTTGTTTGTGTTACATTATAGTTTGTTGTATACACCAAATACACTAACTAAAACTTTTTGATCTAACGTAATTGACGATACAAAAAATGAAATATCTGATTAGATATTTGACAAAAGGCATTTATACCAAGAAAGAGCCAAATAAGGGATGAGAGCTCTTAGTCGTTACTTTTGTTTTGTTTTGTAATATCAAAAAACGAAAAATATAACAAATTTTACCCCCGTGATCAATGTTATCGTTTTTCTATCTTACAATGTTTCAAATCTA
This sequence comes from Zygnema cylindricum, assembly GCA_037447655.1. NCBI lineage: Eukaryota > Viridiplantae > Streptophyta > Zygnematophyceae > Zygnematales > Zygnemataceae > Zygnema > Zygnema cylindricum. Next base: position 258,648 of record JBBHKE010002870.1, read on the forward strand.
TTAAGTTTGGTAAACACAACGACTACATTTTTAATCGACGATGATAAATAAACTATAATTGGTTTGTGTTGAGTTATAGTTTGTTATATAAACCAAAAAACATTAACTAATATTTTTTAACATAACGTAATTGTTGATAAAAATAACGAAAATAAAATCATATACATAACGAATTAGTGTGTGTGTGTGTGTGTGTGTGTGTGTGTGTGTGTGTGTGTGTGTGTGTGTGTGTGTGCGATATCCACCTTAATGATGAAAACACATAGGGCAACAAATATTAAATAATTTATTTTGTGAATACTAATTAAAATGAACATTTTGTGAAATACAATACAAAAAACATTAACTTCGACAATATTAGAGATTACACGTCTTTTTTTATCAAATAAAAAAACAAGTTATGCAATTTTAGGGTTCGTACAAAAAAAAAAAAAACAAATAAATATAAACATGTAATGGGCCGAAAATAATAAAACTATAAGAAAACTTATTACGCAAGTTTTAGTTTGTAAAAAAATCAGTTTAAATAAACATTATATGTTTTTACAAAGTTTCAAAAGCTACAAAAAACACATTTATAACAAGTGCCAAAAAAGTCACACAAACTTTAATTTAGTTTTTTTTGTTTTCGGTCACTAATCTCTTTGATATGTCGCACAAACTCCATTTGTTCACGAATTGGCGATCTTGCAACCTGTCCAATGCCGTACTTAATGTTACCTCATTTTCCTTTTCTATTCTACCAACTTCTACCAAGATGACATTCCAATTATAAAACTTCTGATATTCTCCTTTCCTCCAACTAGTTCCACTTGATTCCAATTTCGAGATGGAAGGAAGTCCACCTATACCATCATGGTATGCTTTCCACACATCTTTAACCGTGTGTAGTCGAGCTCCAATTTGTGTCATTAAAGAAACTCGATTTAAGTTTTCTTGCGATGGAACAGGAAGTGAAAATTCTTCTGTTGTCCTTGTCGTTTCTATAGGGGTTTCATGTTCTTCGTCTGCACTTCGAGGAAGATCACGTTATGGAGTCCCAATTCCCATAGCTGATTCATTTTCTGATGATATATTTTGATTTTCACAGGGTTGTGTTCCATGCAACGGATCTCCGTGACCGTTCACCATGTGCATTATTCGGGTTAACTTGTCATATTTTTTACAAATTTTATCTTTCAAGCTTGAAAGTGTCTCTTTTACATAAGACATTTCCTCTCCCATATAATCATTTTTTCTTCCACTGGTTTCACTCCACGTGAATAACGAATCAACTGATTTTCCCACTTGTGAAATTGTAATCGACACATTTGCTTCGGCATCAGCAATTGAAGCCCACATGTTTGATGCTTCATGACACGTTTTTTTGACTTCGTCTTTGAACGATGACCACAAACGAGATTCGAACAGTTTGTGCTTGAAGGTAGGAAAATCAGGAAATAAATCCTGAAAAAAAACATGGTCTTGTGAAAACACACTTTTGAGCCATAACATGGTGTGAAGGAAATTTTGTGCGCTTAAATCTCTTTCAGATTTAGAAGCTCGAGCATTTTTCTGCACAAAAAATCATTTTGTATGTTTTAATAAAAAGTAATTCATTAAATATAAAACAAAAACAAAAAAAATATTTAATTAAATATATATAAAATATATATAATATACATATATATAAATATTAAATATATAAAAAAAATGTGATAGAAAGAGAAAAAAAAAAAGAGATTAAGTGGGAAAGAAAACAAAAACCAATTAAAAGAAAAACAAATTACCCAAAAAACTTATAAAAAACAACATAAAATCAGGAAAACGATTGAAAAAATAAAAAAAAATTGAAAAGATAAAAAAAATGAAAATAAACAAAAAACAACAAAAAAAAATCAAAATAAGTGATACAAGAAAAAAAATAGAATAATATAAAAATAAATGCAACTAACATAAAACACCAAAGATTACTTAACACAAAAAGTAATGATATAAATGGTGAGAGTTTTTATCAACATAGCGTTGGCAGCTCAACATATGCCGTTTCGACCCATGGCCAAAACATAGCACAAAGAGTAGCAGGGGGTTTCAGTCTAGAACGAGGTAGAAAATGTTTTCTAGTGTTGTTTTCGTGGCCAGAAGCTTGAGGTAGAATGTCCGTTGGCAAATCCGTGACATATGAGTATGAAAAGCGTGACATATGAGTATGAAAAGTGGTCAGATGTCCAACGTCCCATCACTTTGATGGCTTCTCGGTCAGCACTGAAATATTTACCATAAAAGAAATGAAAAATTTGGAAAATTAGAACATAGATAACAAAACTTTATTATTTCAAATAAATGCATGATAAAAATCAAATGGTAAGTTTACGAAAACGCACCCTCCTGTCGCCAATATCGTTGCTCATTGACCACCTCGGCATGGGTTTTATAAGACAAGGAAATATTTTTGGCTTGGAATGTTTTACATCGTTGCTCCTTGACCACGTCTGGCATGGGTTTTATGAGACAAGGAAATATTTTTGGTTTGGAATGTTTTTTTTATATACTGAAACTGTGTATTATAGCAAAGAGGTTGCATGGATGGTGTTTCTTTTCCTTCTTGGTCTTTCGCTAAAACTCTCCCTTCCGTGAAAAGCTCACCGTATTAGGTTTCTTTCGTCGAAAAATTGGGAATTGCATTTTTATTTGTAGCTAATTCCCACCTCCAAAAAAATTGTTGGGCCACAGCACCTACCGGACAAACAAGAAAGTCTAAGTGACGCATACATCCGATAAATTCCGCACGACCATTTTGCGGTTAAAAAATACTATAAAAAAACTGAAAAATAAATTAGTAAAATTTGTTTTTGGGTTATGCATAAAACATTACAAAATACACATTTCGTTAAAGCTTCGGTTTTATACATTACTTACCACATTAGTTTTCCCATTTCTTGTAACCATCGCCAAAACATAACCCTTGTCCAGCCCAAGATATGGAAGATCATACCAAAAAACCTCCGCTAACTGAGCATTTCTCGAATCATCGCCTCGACCGAGACACGTATGGTTTATGATAAATTGACTTCTACAAAAAACAAAAACAAAACATCAAAGAGACAAAAAATGGCAATGTTACAAATATAATGAGAGCTTTCTTTGAAAAAACTATACCCTTTCCAAAAAAAAACAAATATTGCATCACAAAAAAAATACAAAACAATATAAACAAAAAAAAATGACAATGTTGCAAATATAATTGGAGCTTTATTTTAAAAGAATGTATATTTTCTCCCAAAAAAAAAAATTGCACATAATTTTTGTCTCTGCTTTAAATAGACTTTGGAGTTAACTTCTAAAAATATTTTGAATCTCGAAAAAACATATTAAAAAAAAATGTTATGCAAAGTCAAAAATTAAAATCTAAACCCTAAAATAACAAAATCGGATAAAAAACTCAAAAAGAATGCACCTTATAAAATAAAGTGTTAAGTAAAAAACAACATGAATTGAAAAAAATGAAATACAAAGTTTAGTATTTTTATCGATACATACCTCACTTGAATGTTGGTGTATGGTTCCATCCCCATCTTTTTTTCTTTGTGCTTTCCTTCGGCCAACTCCAACCAAAATGTTGAAACCCTTTGTAATCTTCGAGAGAATACGCTTCTCGTATGCCTTCTTGACGGTCTTCATAATTTTTTTTTTTTAATTTCATGTATTTTTTTTGGACTCTTGTAAAATTTTTTGGATGATATTGTTGTCTCTAAGATTTTCAACCCCCCCCCCCCCCTCTTTTTATGGCTAATTGCGTTTTATACGAGTCTTGGAGTCCTTTCACCTATTTTATGAGTGTGGTATAACTTTTATTTTTTTTATTCTCTAATAGTCCAATAACCCCATCAAGTGTAATAGCTACATTTGCGTGCCCTTGTGCACTCCAAAAATTTTCATACTGATTTAAACCAACTTGATAAGCTTTTTCTATGCTTGGGTTACGTTGTTTTATTGTATCTTTGATTATCCGTGCTCTATCTGTTTCACTATATTGTGGAGGGTTTTTTATTCCTACATTGCTATCGTCATCTTCTAAATGAACAATTCTTTGACAGTTTCCAAATGTGAGCCCTGTGATAATACTAGGTAAAATTTGAAAAATTCCCTTACGCCAAGAAAACATTGAAAAGGAAAATTTTATGAAGAAAAAAAATAATCATAATAAAAAGAAAATAATAAGAAAAACCTATAAAAAGTTTAATTTAAAATAAAGGTGTTGAAAGAAAAACAAGTAAAGAAATAAAAAAGATGAAATAAAATAAATAAAATAAAAAGAAAAATGAAAACACAAAACTGTAGGATTAAGGCTTAGGTTGTAAGATTTAGGGTTAGGTTGTAGGATTGAGGGTTAGGTTGTACAATTTAGGGTTAGGCAGTAGGATTTAGGGTCAGGCTGTTAGATTTAGGGTTAGGCTATAGGATTTAGGGTTAGGTTGTAAGATTAAGATTTAGGGTTAGGCTGTAAGATTTAGGGTTAGGCTGTAGGATTTAGGGTTAGGCTGTAGGATTTAGGGTTAAGCTGCTTTAGCTGTTGGTTTTAACACTAAATACGTTAAAACATAAATCAAAACCTATGGTTAAAGCGCACGTAATAAATAAATTAACGTATGTCCATATTTACTTACGTTTCAAAACAATACAATTTGAAACGTAATCATTTGCGATACACACTGAAAAAAAATGGTTCACATGAAATTCGCGCGGAGGGTTAATTTACATTGAAGAGTACGGAGCGTATGGAATTCGCGCGTAACTTATATTAGAGAGTACGGAATTCAATTTTACGACGTACAGACATCCGCGAGGAGAGTTAATCTACATTGAAAAGTACGAAATTTCACTTTCGATTGTACGAAATATGATAAATAACGTCACATTTTAGAGTAAGTAAGTAGTACACGCGGATTTGTCTTGTACTTTTTAAAATTTGAATATATATACCTTCTCCGCTTTCAAAATACCTTCTTTTTTTTTCAAAATACTACTTCAATGAAAACTGTAGGATATTTTTCTCCGCGTATGATCCTCATTTCACGTAGCGTAGTAAAAAAAAATTCGCCTGCGGCACAAAAAGACGACAATATGACTATATTTTTTTTGTTTGTAATGTCATACGCAAAGTGTTCTCACGTGACGCGCGGCTAATTTTTAATTTTTTTTTTAATGGCAAAGGTCAAGTGTTCTCACGTGACGCGTGACTCAGTTGTTCGACGAATTAAATGGTAGTGTTTAAAGTGTGAGCGTTTCTAATATAATGTAGATATTTTGAGTCGCGACCGCGATTTACATGTTCTCATGCGACGCGCGTGATGCTATTTGTGGTGAATGCTCTATATGAGAACGCTGTAAGTATGAACACTTTGTTTTTTTTTTGTTTTTTTTGTCCATCTGACCTAATCAGCGAGGAGACTCCTAAAAAAAAATTCTTCGCGCTTCGTGCGAAATTTTTGTCCTTATCAAAAACTAGGAGGGATTTACACTGCCCAGCAAAATCCTCCTCGAAGGTCTCCGCGGCCCACCAAATAAGCCCTCCCCCCAATGTCTAATACCACTACAGTTCGTATATTGTACCTCGAGGGCGAATCAACGACTGTTCTTGTTTGTAAAGTCAATCAACGGTAAGTCATCGGCTTTAGATGTTTGACGGGCGGTTTCGAACCGTTTTTCGGCGTTTCGATTTGCGATACCTGCGATTGTGGACTGTCTTGTCAACAAATCCCCTTGTCTCGTCACCAAATAAGCCCTCCCCCTAATGTCTAATACCACTACAAATCCCCTTGTCTCGTCACCAAATAAGCCCTCCCCCCAATGTCTAATACCACTACAGTTCCTATATTGTACCTCAAGGGCGAATCGACGGCGGTTCTCGTTCGTAAAGTCAATCGACGGTAAGTCATCGGCTTTAGATGTTTGACGGGCGGTTTCGAACCGTTTTCAAGCGTTTTGATTTTTGAGACCGGCGGTTGTGGACTGTCTTGTCAACAGCTCCCCTTGTCTCGTCATTGGAGCGCGAATATGGTTCTCTTCCAGTCAACCACTACCTCTATCTCCCTTTCCTTGCCTCCCTCCCTTTTTCCCTTTCCCCCTCATCAATTCTAGATATTTTGAATATCCAATAGAGGAGAGGGAGAGGGAGAGGGAGGAGAAAAGTGAAGATGTTTATTTTCTGACTGGAGGGTTAGAGGGAAGCTATTGCCAGGTATGCCGTGACAGTCAGTGCTTTGGCCGCCCTCATAAGTACCCTCCTCGGATCTCTCTTTCCCCAGGTATTTTTTTCTATCTGTTTATGTCATATCCTGTCAATTTTATGCGAAGGCTTTATCATCTTTTTGTCATTTGTCAGCGTCACCGTGCGTTTTTTATCGTTTTTTATCGTTTTTTACCATTTTTATGCCAAATTTTAACTATTATATGTCGAGATTATTTAGCTAAAAATTTGGAGAAGCAAGGTACATAGACACGAGCTGTACACTATTTTGATGATTTATGTCAAAGACTAAAATATGTAAATAATGTGTACCCAAATTTAGTTTGGTTTTCCCGCTTTTTAGTATGTCACTTTACAAAGAGTCCCTCTCACTATATAGTGTGGTTTTCCTTCCCTTTTTTTTTATCAGAGTTTTGCTAATTTAGGAAAACATTGCGTCTTATTTAATGTAGTTTAAATTGTACATGTAAGCATTAGTCAGAGTCGAAAAAAAAAAAACTTAATGTGACCCATAAGTTACTTTTTTTATTGCCAGTTTACATATAGTATAACGTTGTCTGCAAACTAGCTTTATCAGCTGCTCATGAATTAGTGTGGACATTTTTTTATTTTATGTTGCTAATTGTAAACCCATTAAAGAGTTCGAGTGCACTAATTTTAAAAGGATCGATAATAAACTTCGAGTTCACTAACAAATTATTGCGACAAAAGCATTTAGATTGCCAAACATTGAATCAACATTGAAGAGAAATGAAAATAATTCTCGACATTCAAAACCGAAATAACAATTTCTCTTCTATCTCTTCTATTCCTCCATATATATCTCCAATTGGTCATTGATTAACTTTACAAAAGTCCATGGTTCCTAAATAACACATTAGCTATGGAGCGCGTGTAGCGTCGGACAAGAAACCTCTAGAAATCTGCCACTTGTCCGCAGATTAAGCTAGAACACTTTTAATTACACTAAGGACTCAAACATTGCAAAACGACAAGCCAAAACGAAAGTACTAGACAAATCTAACAGTACTATCGTTCTAAAATAGATGTACGACAATTCTAGACGCGAAACAAAACGACAAATATTTTTCGCAAAACATATAGAACTTTATCAAAACGTACGTAAGAATACTTTCGATACATTCTAGAAAGTACAGTTTTCCTTTGGCGAAATTGAACCAATTCCGCGCGCGTACGATTCTTTCAATGAATCGTTACATTCCCCCTCTTCATTGAAGAATTGTCTACATCACAATAACCTTAGTTTGGGTCTTCTTCTTAAAAGCACATCAAACGTCTCCGCCTTAGGAAGCATATCAGTAACTTCCTCAAGTGTCGATACATACAAAAATTCCACTTCTTTAGACGTTACCAAGTCTCTTACGAAATGCCATTTAATCCGTATATGTTTAGTGCGCTTGTGAGTTCACAAGTGCCATCGAACTCATACTATCCGTAAAAATTCTTAAGCATCCAATCGAAAATCCAAGTTCGCCTAACATTTCCCTTATCCGTATTGACGCATTGTTTGCGTGGCACGCCGCCATATACTTGGCCTTTGTTGAACTTAGTGCCACAGTTAGTTGGAGACGCGAACTCCACGAGATCGCCGCTCCACCAAATACGAATGCGTATCCGGACGTGGATTTTCCTGAATCGAAATCTCCGCCCCATTCGGCGTCGCAATATCGGATGCACTCCAACGATTCGCTTTCAGATTTGAATAGAAGACTGATATCGATAGTACCCGCCAAGTATCGAAATATACGCTTGACGACCTCCCAATGCGATTTTTTTGGCGCTTGACAATATCGACTTACAATTGAAACGGCCGCCGAAATATCGGGCCGCGTACCAACACTGAGGTACATTAAAGTCTCAATTGCTATGCGGTACGGTATGTCTACCGTCGCCTCTTCTTCAAACTTTCGCAATTGACTTTTCGCGTCCATAGGCGTCGAAGTTGGTTTTGCGTCCAACATGGAAAATCGTGCTAATACCTCCTTACAAATTTGCGCCTGACTTAATTTTATGTCTCCGTTCGCATTACAAATCATTGATCCCCAAAATATATTTTACTTCGCCAAGATCCGTGACTTTGAAATGTTGACGCAGGTACGCTTTCAATTCGCGTATACCTTCCAAACTATCTGACGTCATGAAAAAGTCATCGACGTACACTGAAAATATAATTTGATCCATTCTTTGTCCTTTCACGTACACTCCTGAATCCGAAATCGTACGTGTGAAACCAAAGTCCAAAGAACTTTGTGTAGGCGTAAATACCAAGTGCGAGGCGCCTACTTGAATCCGTAGAGCGATTTGCGAAGACGCCATACCATGCCTTCCTGTGACGTCACTCCTTCTGGCACCTTCATATAGACCTCTTCTTCTAAGTCTCTATTTAAAAAACGCGGTCTCCACATCCATTTGATGAACATGTTTTTTCCTTGCAGCGGCAATCGCCATAGTCATCGTTATAGAGTCGAATTTCACAACAGGAGCATATGTCTCCGTGTAATCTACCCCCTCTCTTTGCTGAAATCCTTTGCATACAAGTCTCGCCTTATATTTTACTACTTCACCCGATGCACCAGTGTTAGTTTTGAAGACCTATTTCGCCTCAATCGCTTTCTTTCCTTCCGATATTTTTACTTCCTCAAATGTCTGATTTTCCACAATTGACTTATACTCCTCCCATGCCGGCTTCCACTTCGTTTCCCAATCACAGGAGTTTTTTGCCTGCGCATATGATTGAGGATCACCGGCCAAATTATCGCACATTAATTGCTATAAAAGGAATTCTGTCTCCTTCGTATGGGAGACGAAATAGTGTTAATTAGAATTTTCTCCACCAATTTTGTCATAAGAAAGCCGATTTGGTTTCTTTTCTTTATTCTCTTGATTTCTCTGTCTAAGAACTGGATCTTTTTCCACATTTTGCTCCTCCTTGTCCACATTTGGCAAACTCGATTTTGAGCTATAAGATTTTTGACTTTCCGTTGACATTTTGGAATTTCGGCTCACATTACTCCGAACATCAATGTCAATGTCCAATTTCTCCGAACGCGTATCAACATTTGATTTTCCCTTCTTGATGTTGACAATGGACTCCGGCTCCTCATCCGAATCCGAATCCTCAATGTCCGGGAAATTGGCAACATTGTCTACCTCATAAAAATCAAGGTTATTCTTCAATTTCGCCGATTTCTCAATAACCGATTTTAAGTCTTCATGAAAAATAACATTTCGGGATTCTTCCACAATACGACGAACCGGATCAAATACACGGTAAAGATTTCCTTTCGTACTATAACCCATGAATATTCCGAACCAACTCCTCGCCTGAAATTTCCCTTTTCTTTTCTCTTGATCCACTTACACCGTAGCGCGACATCCCCGAATTTGGAGATGATGGAGAGCCGGTTTCCGCCCATAAAGTAATTTGAATGTTTTTTTATCACTGGAAACTGAAGTTAGTCTCCAATTACAAATGTAATTGGCCGTGAGGATGGCATCTCCCCATAATGAGATACTTAGACCGGCCGATTGCACCATCGCCCTCACCATTTTTTGTAAGGTCCTATTCTTCCTTTCGGCTTCTCCATTCGATTCCGGAGAATAAGTTGAAGAGAATTGTTGGGTAATTCCGTTCTCCTTACAATGCCTCTCAAAGGCGATAAATTCACCTCCATTATCTGAACGAATGGCTTTCAATTTTCGTTCGCATTGGCTTTCGGCAAGTGCATGCCACTCAATAAAAGTTTCAAGAGCATCCGATTTATTCTTCAATAAACGCACCCACGAAAATCTTGAATAATCGTCAACGATGACCATAATATATCGGTTTCCTCCAAGGCTCTCCGGCTTAATTTGTCCACATAGATCGACATGAACAAGCTCCATTGAGCCTGAATTTTCACATCCTTTGTTGGATGTGGTTTTCGAACTTGTCGTCCTTGACTACATCCATCGCATCCATTTAATTTTTCACCGGTAGCAAGATCTAATCCTCTCACACATGTCGTTTTTATCACTCTCCTCAAATTTCCTTCGGTTGTATGACACACCCGATGGTGCCATAACGTTAAATCTCCCTTTAATTCCGATATTTGATTTAGAATACCTGTGGAAGGAGCATTCTTCCTCGGTCGCCTCCAGAAAAGTCAACTATGCATCGAATTGGTGACTTCGACTTCGCCGATTAATTTGCCGTCTTTGCGATATATGCGAATCGCCGAATCATCTCTAGCGACTACGCTTCCACCGGCACGCTGAATTTGAGGTACACTTCATTGATTCACTAAACTATCCGGAATATATAGGACGTTCAATAAACGTGCCTCGGATATCGTTTCATTTCCAAAACGGTCCCACATGGGTAAATTAAATCGAACGGTACCCACGGTACCAACCGTGGTAGTTTTTCCACTTGCGACCGTAATTAAATTTGGTACGGTAAGTGAACGCATGCCGTCAAACAATTTAGCGTCCGTACACACGTGGTGAGACGCTTCCGTGTTAATAATCCATTCCTTTTCGCGTGCGTCATCGCGTGTGTCACTTAGTGAATCAATAGTGAGGTGGACACTAGTGAATGTTTGTCCTCATTCACCTTCTTCCAATTTTCCCAAGTCGACGAAATTTCCATGGCTGCCTTTATGGCCGCCATAGCGTCCGCGACCCCGACCACCGTCACGACCACGACCACGTCCTCCAAAATTGCGACCTCCTCTTACTCCTCCGCTACCATATTTAGAATAACATTGCTGGCTCGTATGGCCTAATTTCCCACAATTGAAACCTTTCTCTCTCCTTTTCCGAACACGAAGTCGAAATATGTCCGGGCCGATTGCAACGGAAACACAAGACGTTGTTACTATCATTCTTGACAGGCACTTTGACTTCCGCTCTTATCGTGCCATTTTCCACGACCTCTCAAACCTCCTCCTTTTCCACCCCCTCTTCCACGGAAATAATGCAAATCCGCGAATTCGGGAGCGGCCACATTCAAGGATCTAGCGCCCAAAGATCCTTTTGAGGAAATGATACGATTGCTTTCCGCCATCTTCAAATAATTCACAATAAATTTGTAAGTATTATTTTCCCTCGTAAGTAAAATCTCCTTGAGGTGGATCCACTTATCCGGTAATGCATTCAAAAATCCGGTTACTTTGTCCTCCTCCGTGATCACTCTCCCATTATTAAGAAGTTGCTCCACAATAACATTGAATCTCTTTACGGCATCGTCAAAAGATTCGTTGGATTTCATTTTGAATTGCATAAAATCAAAAAACACATATTGCCCTTTGTTTTGGATTCCCCTCTCAAACTGGGATTCCAACGCCTTCCAACATCTCTGTGCGGTGCTATGCGTGAGGAAATGATCATGCACGGACGCCAAACATGTTTGCATCAATCCGGTGATGGCCGCAAGATTCTTTCGATTCCACAAACGACGAGCCTTCGCATCTCCAACCGTTATTTTCTCTTCTCCATTTACGACTTTCCAAAGACCTCTCAAAATCAATTGAGCTCGAATATACTTCTTCCATGGAAGGTTATTCGAACCATTGAAGACAACAGTCTTTCCGGGCATTTGAAACATTTCCACTCCTCCTTGACTATCCTCCTCTATATCGGAATCATCATCCAACTTTTGATTCCTCTTCTTATCTTTCTCTTTTTTCACCCTTTCATCTTCATCATCATCGGAATCTCCTCCATCTGGATCGGGATCCGGCTCACCGTGAGCTAACTCATCAAATCTCTTATCCACGGTAGAGAATTTCTCATCAATCCGACTCATGAAATTCTCCAAATACTCTCGCATTTGATTGTCGGACATCGAGCCACCGACACCTTTTTTTGATCAAACGAATCCGTGGGGAATGATGATTCAAATGCGGTTTCGGTAAAAGTTAACTCTTTCTCTTCTTTGGGAGGATCCTCGAGAGTTGGCAAATTTTCCCAAAAATTTGAAACAGGGGTAGTCGAAGATGAGGGAGTGAAAAGGGGCTTCTTTTTGTTCCTTCCCCCCATAACCAAAGGAGACACTACGATGGAACTCTACCCGCTCTGATACCAAATAAAAGGATAGATAATAAACTCAGAGCTACAAAACCGAAATTACAATTTCTCTTCTATCTCTTCTTTTCCTCCATATATATCTCCAATTGATCGTTGATTAATTTTACACAAGTCCATGGTTCCCTTAAATAACACACTAGCCATGGCGCGGCACGTGTAACCGTGCGCCGCCAAAAAACCTCTAGAAATCTGCCACCTGTCCGCGGATTAAGCTAGAACACTTTTAATTACACTAAGGACTCAAACATTGCAAAACGACAAGCCAAAACGAAAGGTACTAGACAAATCTAACAGTACTATCGTTCTAAAATAGATGTACGACAATTCTAGACGCGAAACAAAACGACAAATATTTTTCGCAAAACATATAGAACTTTATCAAAACGTACGTAAGAATACTTTCGATACATTCTAGAAAGTACAGTTTTCCTTTGGCGAAATTGAACCAATTCCGCGCGCGTACGATTTTTTCAATGAATCGTAACAATTTTCACGTTTTTTTTTACTTCGTTTTTAACTTGTACAAGTTGATTCAATCAAATGTCTAATTCATACTTTATACAAACAAGACTATCTACCTATCTATCTACCAATAAGATCACTTAGGCGCACTATCGTACTGTCGGTTCCACTACCTAGTACACTTAATCCTAAGTACAATTTCCTGCTGCAAATAACCCTGATTTGTCCTAAGTAATTCATACTGATTGGTACTTCTTTGATTGTATCTGGTGATCTAACTTACACCGACTTTCTCCAACTCCAATAAGGAGTCTGTACGCCGACAATTGAATCTGTCCATATAATCCGCGATGATTTCCGTCCGTTGATCGTAACACAATGTTTCATTTTAGTACGCACGGAATTCTTTTAGTATTATGTTTTTCTTCGTCTGACGCGTTTGAATTCTGTGACGTCTCTTTAAAGTAGAAATCATTTCGTCGCTGGTCATCGGTATTCTAGCGACGAGATTACCTCATCGCTGAGAGTCCATAGTTTTCCCAAAAATAATAAGGGTGAGAGGGAAGCTATTGCCAGGTATGCCGTGACAGTCGGTGCCTTGGCCGCCCTCACAAGTACCCTCCTCGGATCTCTCCTTCCCCAGGTACTTTTTTCTATTTGTTTATGTCAAATCCTGTCAATTTTATCAGTTTTATGCGAAGGCTTTATCATCTTTTTGTCATTTGTCAGCGTTACCACACGTTTTTTATCGTTTTTTACCATTTTCATGCCAAATTGTAACTATTATATGTCGAGATTATTTAGCTAAAAATTTGGAGAAGGAAGGTACATAGACACGAGCCGTACACTATTTTGATGATTTCTGTCAAAGACTAAAATATGTAAATAACGTGTACCCCAATTTAGTTTGGTTTTCCCGCTTTTTAGTATGTCGCTTTACAAAGATTCCCTCTCACTATATAGTGTGGTTTTCCTTCCCCTTTTTTTTTGTCATAGTTGTGTTAATTTAGGAAAACATTGCGCCTTATTCAGTGTGGTTTAAATTGTAAATGGAAGCATTAGTCAGAGTCGAAAAACAAATAAAAACCTAATATGACCCATAAGTTGCTTTATTTATTGCCAGTTACATATGATATAACGTTGTCTGCAAACTAGCTTTATCAGTTGATCACGAATTAGTGTGGACATTTTTTTTTTGATGTTGCTAATTGTAAACCCATTAAAGAGGTTCGAACCGGCACTAATTTTCACGTTTCTTTTGACTTCGTTTTTAAATATCCAAATTGGAAGCTCTAGTCCGGGCAATATTATAAGTAAAGAACCAGGTTTTCACCACAATTTGAGTGCATTTTGTCCGAGCATACCTAGTATAGCATCTTCTCTCCGTTTTTGTTTCGATAATCTTTATTGTTTCATGTATAGCATTCCTGTTTTTGGCTTCTTTTATTTTACACACTTCCGAACTTTATGCTCGATTACTGTAAAATAAATACAAAAGAAAACCTCGACGACTTCCAGTTTGATCTACACTACTATAGTAAGAAATGGCCTGGTTGACTCTCTTCTCCCCTTGTCTTTACATTTTTCGCCGTAATCCTAAATTACTTTTGTGACTAGTAATAACATGAATATCGGTCTCCATATGTGAATCACAAAAGCAGTGGCCGGGTTTTTCCGAAAACTTATGTTTCTTTTGTCCATACTAGTTGCTGTTTTGACATTAAGATAGTATAGAAGGCTCCCCTGATCACCGATAACTGATTTCTGAATTTTGATTTCCGATTTCCAATTTCCGGTTTCTAAGTATCTGAAATTCTTAGTTTTGATTTCGATTTTTTAATTTTGACCATTGACCAATTTTTAAATTTTGATTATTGATGTTTGATTTGTGATATCTGGTTGTCCGAACGCAGCCTCGTGTCCTTTTGGCGATAGGACGTGACGTTCTTCTCCCCGCCTAGATCTGTCGAGTCCACACTAATGTTGGTGTGCCGATCAAGGCCACCATTATCACGGGCTTTATGGTGGCAACCATGTCCTTCTTTTTGGACATCGACCAGCTCACAGGAATGGTAATGTGGTCTATCACCTCGGTCATTGGTACATAAGACCAAAAAAAGAATAAACGTAAAAAATCAGATAACAAAGCTTTGGGTCAGTTTTTAATCAGCACACATTTTCGTGGAAACCGCGTTGTTTTTTCCGTCTTTGTTTGTATTTTTCTTTCGTTTGTTTGTTTCTTTTGTCGTTTGTTTTTTTTATTGTTTCTAAATTTGCCAACTGTCAATTCCTCTTTTGTTTGTTTCTCTTTTATCTTAGTCTTAGTCATTTGAACCGTAGTTCAAATATGCGAAAACAATCATAAACTCTATATGTGGTAACCGTGTACTAAACCCATATTATATTATAATAAAAAAAGTTTACGGTTGTAAAAGAGTAGTAGTATATTATTGAATAAAAGATAATTGTTAAAGAACTGCATACAGTAATAAACAAATAGCAGTATAGAATGCTAAAATAATTATATAATAATTGTATATTAAATGTAGAAATAATTTTATAATAGTTGTATAATACGGTAATAGACGAATAGCAGTATAGTTTAGTATAATATGTGTTTATACAGTATTGTTGGTGTATAGTATGCGGAATCACATATGATGTTTCTAGTTGTTTTTCGTTTATTTAACCTATGATTTGAACAAATGGGTAAGGTAGTTTTAACATTTTTGACTTAAGATGGAGTAAAAGACAAAAGGGTTTTGTGGGTTTTTTTTTGGTTGTATGCACATATTACATAGCATTTGTAGTGTTTTTAGGGATAGGCATCTCTGTACCTTTAGAAGTCTATTCTATTTTCGTTTCAATCATGTTTTGTACATTTTGATGGTTTGACCATTGCAATTTTGAATATAAAATCTTCACTACAATACTTCAAAGTGCTACACTTGTGGTTTTGTTGGCCTCTTGGAAGGGCAGCTATAGATTTTGTCGTTTGCAAGCCCTGGATTTTGTCGTTTGTAGACCATGGATGACGATATGAGGGAATTATATGAGTGTTATCCTTTGCGTATTACTTCTTCTTATTTCTGAGGTATTTGTTTTTTTTTTGTTTTTTTCCGTTATTTTTCTCTCTTTACCTTCCATTGTTCTCTCTTTCTCGAAGTATATGATTTTTTCATTCATTATTATCATTTGTTAATTATTTTTGTAATTTGTTTGTTATTGTTATTATTATTTTATATTTCGTGCTTTTAAAGTCTACAGGCGTATATTTTTTTATTTTATTTCCCTCTTGTTCTGCTCAAAACCGGAAGCAACTTTCGACTGAAATAACACATTATTTTCAACCAATGAACTTTTGGATAATTTAGAGGTAGTGTCACGTGGCAACAGTGAGGCTAGGTTGGTTTTCAAATCTTTTTCCCTCTCTCTCTCTCTCTTCCCTCTCTCTCTCTCTCTCTCTCTCTCTCTCTCTCTCTCTCTCTCTCTCTCTCTCTCTCTCTCTCTCTCTCTCTCTCTCTCTCTCTCTCTCTCTCTCTCTCTCTCTGTCTCTCAACTCCACTTTCTAACTTCTTAACCTTCTGCCTCTTTTCTTTGCACGATTAAATCTACCCGGATCCTGGAATTCCCTCGTGTAGATTGGCTTCTATTGCATTCCCACTGTCCTCGAAATCTCACATTTATGGCGAGTTTCGGACATTCTTCCCTTTTCCGTATACTTAATCTTTCTCTTCTGCTTGTTTCCCACAACTTGTGAGTTCTTTGAGGATTTATCTAGGGTTTTGCTCTCGGTTGGATTTGGGAGTTTCAGATTACCGTTTCGGTAACTTGATCTTGATCCTTTTGATTTTCTTATAATCCTTGTGATCCTCTTTCTGACTAAGCCTCAATTTCCCCTCTTCTCATTTATTTTTACCATATTTATGAGTGGTGACGATAGGAACTCCTTCTACTGGTGGACTTTCTATCTTCGACGGTCTAATTGTGAATTTAGAGTGTTATTGTTTTCTAGAATTAAAACGATAAACATTTTTCTGTTTTTTATATGTATAGTTTTTTATACATATATTATATATTTATATAAAAAAACATATATTATTTTTCTCAAAGATACGTGTGTAGGGGTTTTAGGGGCTTGATTAGCACAGTATCATTACGTGATTAAAGGTTTATAGGGGTTTGATTAATACCTAG
The DNA here is from genome assembly GCA_037447655.1 of Zygnema cylindricum. Lineage (NCBI taxonomy): Eukaryota > Viridiplantae > Streptophyta > Zygnematophyceae > Zygnematales > Zygnemataceae > Zygnema > Zygnema cylindricum. The sequence continues at coordinate 275,626 of JBBHKE010002870.1, forward strand.
TTTAGGGTTCTATAATTTTTTTTTGAGTCATTAAAATTTTTTAGGCTATAAAAAACAAAGTATTTGTCATGTTTTTCCAGATAAACAAAACTATCATTAATACTTGCTTACTTGCAAGTAACATCATATAAAAAACAAAGTGATTAAAATATCACCAAAACAAAGTATTTAAAGTATTTGTATTGTATTTCCAAAAAAAAAAGAAAAACCAATGTCGGTAATGTTGGTTTGCCTTTGAGCTGATAGTGATGTTCAACAACTTTCTTAGTTTTTAAACTAAGTTTGTTGATTGAAAAAACAAAAAAAAAAATATTCAAAGTAACATTGTAATATAACAAACAAATATTATGAATGAAAATAAGTGTTTGTAATGTTTGTCAACCTATGAGTTGATAGTGATGTTTATGCAACCTTCTAAGTCTTAGGACTAAGTTGGTTTATCACAAAAAAAGAAAAAGTAAAACAAAGTACTCAAAGTAATCAACCTACTATAATAAACAATGAAAATTAATAAATATTAAGTGATTGTAATGTTAGTCAGCCTTTGAGCTAATAATGATGTTTATGCAACCATCTTGGTCTTCGACTTAGTTGGTAGATCGAACAAAAAAAAGTACTTAAAGTAATCAATAAATTCTAACTATCAAAAAATATAAAAGAAAAAGCGTGTTTGTAGTGTTTGTCAGCCATCGAGTTGATAATGATGTTGTTCCAACCTTCTGTGTCTTTGGACTAAGTTGGTTGAATCCTAGTTAAGTCTGATGTTTTTTTTTTATTATTATTTTCTTTGTTATATTTATATTTATTTCTTGCGTTTTTGTTATGTGACCAAGGTTGTATTGTGTTTATTTGTTTTGTTTGTCTTTTTTTTTGTTTTCTTCTTTTGTAATGTTATGTATTGATAAAAACAATATGAACAAATATATATGCAACACTTTAATATAAAATAAACAAAAACCATTAGTATTCTGTTTAAACGAATAATGGTTGAATAATGCTAATGGTCTATCTAGATTTAACATTAAAATATTTAATACTACATTTTATATTTAGTACATTCATTCATATCGTTCATTCGATTGAGATCGAACGCTCAAATTAATCTGAAACATTTACGCTAAATCAAACCCCCTACATGAACGAAACGCGAATTAAACCATCCACTTGGCATCGTCATGGTCTTTACCATGTAATATGCGATAGTACTTAGCGTACCATGTACCAACATCGTACGTGAGGCCAACACTGAAATAACGGTACACCGCGAATCGGAATTAGAGTAAAGAAAAAAATAGAGGAAAAAAACAAAAAAAAATAGAGTTATGAACGCTAATTTATGTGATAGAACCTTTTCACAGAGGAAGTTTACTCTAATTTATTTAAGTACTCTATATTCGGTTATGTCAGCAATAATTATCCACGCTGTAATTATGAACACTAAATTATGTAGACATACAAAAACTGTCAATCCGTATATTTTGACGTTATTATGACGTTAGTACTATTTGTTTTATATATAAAAATATATATATATATACTACTTGTCTTGCCGTTTTACTTTTCACATGGAAATTCATGTAAATGTTCACACAGACGACAATGTTGTCAATGGACGGAGCTATGCAAACGGGTTTTTTCGATGCATTTTTTTTTCTTTAGTGCAATTTCACATGCGAGCACAATTCTATTAAATTATTATTTGTACCTTTTTACTTATAAAAGTACAATTTTGCACAGTCAGACGTTGTACGTACTCCACCATATTTAAAACAAACCTATATTAGAAATTTTTCACGCTAATTAAACCTTACCTTAAATAGTATAATGAAAAAACTCGAATCATTTACTCTATTTAACGTGATAGAGTCAAAATTTAGGGCGACCGAATTAGCGTTATTTACTCTAATTACGATTTGATGTGAAGTGTACGGATGTTGAGAACACGACAACGTGGCGTGATGTGACGAGATCGCACGCGCCAAAATTAAAAGTGCGATACTGTACGTTACTGTATTGGTATTGATAACACGACACATCGTACGTCACTCCAACACTGAAAAAACAGTAGTGTACGGATATTGAGAACAACACAGCGTGGCGTGATGTGACGAGATCGCACACGCAAAATTAAAAAATACGATATTGTACGGAACTTAACCGGTATTGAAAACACGACATTTTAGCGTGTACGGATATTGATAAAACGACAGCGTGGCGTGATGTACGCGATCGCACGCGCAAAATTTTAAAGTACGATACTGTACGTTACTCAACCGGTATTGATAGCACGACATTTTGGCGTGACGTCTGTTTTGTCTGGTCATTTATCATACCACTACAACCACGCGAATTACAACAAATAAGATTGTACCACGTGTCTCTTTTCATTACATCGAAATTCAACATGACAAAGCCAATCAAAACTCAAATCACTCAAAAGCTCACGATCTTACAAAAAAACAATCGACAATCAATTATCGTTTTCACCACAGACGCCAATCAAAACTCAAAACACTCAACGGCTCAAGATCTTACACAAAAAAATCGACGATCAATTACCGTTGTCACCAGAGACAAATGCGACTACAATGCTCTTCCCTTTTAGAAAAAGGGCAAAGCAAAAATAACTTGTACTCTACATTCTTGTGGCACATGCGTGACAATTTAACATCCGTGGTTTAAGTGACATTGCAAGTCGATTTCAGTGAAAGTTTGAAGATGAACCGGCATGGTGTGGCAGTGAGTCCAAAAGAGAATAAGGCCAAATTGGAGTCATCCTACGTTTCAAGATGACGTAAAATGCACTATGGTTTTCACACATTTTCGTAGGGTGGAAGATTGCTCGTTGCAAGTTCAACTTTGAAAGAAAACATCAAAAAAAAACCCTTAGTTCAACAGATGGGCACACAACTTTAAAATATTTTCTCGGTACCACACGTGTTGTTCTCCAGGCCTTAGGTTTTATTAGGCCTTTTGTCGTCACAATTCTGAAAAAGAGAAGAAAGAAGTGAGAGAAGAAGGGGGGGTAGGAAACTCTTCTTTTGAGAACACTTTCTGGTTAATATATTGATGTTTTGCATTTTACGTGAATGAATGCTCCGCTTGCGAGTTGACCATTGTATTTCAATCCAATCAAATTGTACTTCAACTACTACATTTAATTTTAAAGCATAACATTTTCTTGGTGTGCACTTGTTTTTAAAAGAAAATCGACAAGAAATTACCATTAATTATGAACATGGGCAAGTAGTAGCGCTGGATATCGGTAACCAATTGACGATAATTGATGTGTACCATTATTTGACCAAGAGATAGCCGATATATTGGTCCGATAGACCAGTAACGGAATTATTGCAATGAAAAACCAATGTATTACGATAGCTTACCGATAGATAATGAGCTCGATAAATATTGATGATAATTGTAAGATTCAAACTTTACACTTGTATTGTTTTGCACGAAAGTAAGAAACAGATTGTCATACATGGCATGCCACACTATATGATGTATAAAATATAATACAATATAGTGTAAATTATTATGATATAATATTCTATATTTTTTCCACTTATCGACGATAAAAAAATTGATGCTTTTGGAGAGATATAAGAGACCCCTCATTGTTCCGCTATTAGTTTTATGGCTATAAGTTTGACCTGATACGTAACACTAGCAAATACCCTAAGGGTGTGTTCCCACGTGTTGAAGTAAGGGTTTTTTCTTGTCTTTTTCGTCCTAAACAAAGCCTACAAAAAAAATGTGAAAACCATGGTACAATTTGTGTCATATTGAAACTTAAAATGTACTATAGCTTATTCTATACACGACGTCATTCTAGCCCATTTTCGAATTTTGCTTGAAAACGACCCCGGTGTCTATTTTATTTGAAGTAATAGTCAAACAACGAATCTTATTATAATTTTGCAAGTGTTAGACATTTTTGGAAAAGACAGTATACACAAAAGAAAATTGTCCGTTTGCAACCTGTACAAACTTTTCAATTGTCCCTTTCTAACTTGTACATACTTTTTTTTGTGCAAGGGTCTTTGGTAATGGATGCCATTTCGCAAAAGCAAAATCCTCAAAGGCGCGTCTCTCCCTCTCCTTTTCCCTCTCACACTACCTCTTCTATATGACATTTTTTGGAATGAAACACAACAATAATGGTATGACATGAAAGAGCTTTTAAAAATATTTATTTTGACTATCTTTGGGCAAAGTTTGATGGCAGGGAGAAAGAGAAAAGTTGATAAAGCAAAATCGAGAAACCATGTCAGAAAGTTTTGGAGGTAGTAACGTCAAGGTTGTCACAAGTGGTTGACGTCAAAATGTCACAAAACCTTATACATCTACAATGCCACAAAAAAATAAACATTTACAACTGTCGCTATTTTTATAAGCGTCACCAATTGTCGTGAGTTTTGTAGTATTCTACAACCGCCATAAATTGTACCCATGTCTTCAACCGTCATAGTTTAAAGTAACGATTTCGTTTACGAACATAAAAACACTTTCAAAAGTATTAAGTAGAATGTTCACTAAAAAACAAAGTAGCAAGTTTAAGTTTCGGCTACATGCGAACTCTCCGTAAGAGCTTGTAACCTTTTAGGTGTCGGTCCGTTGAACTTTTCATGCGATAATGTCCTCCGCCGATGCTACTTGATATTATACGATTGGCTAAGGCCTCTTCTCCATCAGGCGCAAACAATAATAATATTGAAACGTTTAGTAATCGTAGGGAAACGTTTACTAGAAGTAATATATTATACATTTCTCCATCCGCTTATGTCAGCAACGAATATATTGCCTACCTGCTTTATTGCGAGTGGATCCACGTAGGTTCATGTTCACATCACGAGCACATGCAAAGATTCCAAAAGCAAAAAATTTGAAACTCTTATTTGTACGACCAACAACAAATTAAAACTAACTAAATGTACAATTTGTACGCTTATGTTTTGTCGTTTTTGTCGTTGTTTTGTCGTTTGTACTTTGTCGTTGAAATTTTGAAAAAAACAAGTGCGACAAATCTAGGATGTCAATGGATGGTGAAGGAGGAGTCACGAGAGATTCTTCAACAAATATTTTTTGATGATTTTTTGTGGCTTTGATACCATCTTGTTCGAATGCGCGTGGCTTATGTCCAAAGGCACGTGGCCTATGCCACATGTAAGGTTGTTATCTCACATCCATCGTGGATCATATATGACCTTTTCACCTGTACAAATTTTACACGTCCAGTGTCCTTTTAATTTTATGTGTCCTAATTACGTCCAATGTGTAGCTAGTCTCCTCTTTGAAAAAAAAGGAGCAGATTAGCAAAAATACTGGATAGAATGACTACTTGTTTCGAAAACGCAGAATCGATGGTCAACGCTGTTGCTCAAAAGTTTGGAGAATCTTAACGAATCCACAGTATTCATGTTAAAAAAAATAAAAATAGCAGTACGGCCTTGTAGGGAAATGCAATTTTTCTAGGAAACAACCTCACTTTTAGCCTGATGGAGGTTCACCCTAAGTTGTGCGTAGCGTCGTTTGACGCTGAGGGTGAATTTCCATCAATAAATTATGTAATTGTACGGCCAACTTTACAGGATGCTACATTTTAAACGATGTTTCAATGTTTCAAATTGGGTGGTACCACATAAGTTAAGATATAATATTGGAAATTGTCAATGATTTTCACACCGACCAATTTTAACTTGAAATCTTCATTTGCGTACCTGGTCATCGTACAACGCAGCTTTTGTATTCTTTGCAGACGTTTTGTGTACCAGCTCATTTTTAGGGTTAATGTTTTTTCGCGTGACGAATGAAAGTTGCCAGAAATAGTGTGACGAATGGGCATTATAAGATTAATTTTGTGATTTCGGTTGTATTTTTTAATATATATATCATGTGTGAAATTTTTTGATTTACGTTGGTTGACATCTTTGTTGTTCTACAACCACTAGAGCAGGTGGAGCATCAGCAGTAGTAGTGGAAGTAGACATGATCTCACTTACAAAAGCTAATCAAGAATCCTATTAAACGACTGTTTTCTACAGCTCACCAAATCTGATACAATGAACCAAACTGTTTCAAACTATACCCCAGAATAGAATATCACAAAAACTGACAACTCCCAAAGTTTCAGCTCAATTGATCCAACATACACCAAGATATGCAACTCAGAAGTTTCCCAAAAACAGTCTGCAGATTACACAGTCTGGAAGTCTCGATACTTAAAATGTTCTACATCCTAAGTCTTATACTCTTCAATCAGTTGTCCTACTACATAGTGTTGTACCGCCGATACAAGTGTTCCAAAACGATACATCCAAAAGAACTAAACTGCCACTAAGGTCTAAGTGCTCCTACTTACGCTAAGAACTAATCTATCACTGTACACTCAATATGACTGAGAATCCTATACAAGTGATTTGATCAAATACTTGTCGCTTGGCTAAGTTAATCTCGTCTGTTGACTTGATTCAGATCAACCGCAGTAGCGTAGTCCAATTCCTGATTATATTCAAATATCTGCAGCTTCGTAGCAGCTGCGTTATCACATACATTTGTTAGCTGCAGCTGCGTTATCACATACATTTGTTAGCTGCAGCTGCGTTTGTCCTGTTGCGTAGCAACTGCGTTGTCATGTACCAAAATATCCGCAGTTGCGTTTGACCCGTTGCGTCGCAGGCTGCGTTTGTCCGTACAGACCATATCAAAAATAACCGCAGCTGCGCTTGTTCCATCTGCGTCGCAGCTGCGTTGTCGGTACCATTCAAAAACCTGCACTGTGATTCTAGTGACGACGCGTGTCCATATAGATCTATTTTTCCGTCGTCCTATAAATTTGTTGAGACTTAAAGCTTTCCAAAAACAACAATTTTGACACGTATGTTCATTATCCAACGTGTCGCAGCACAAATTTTTCTCTATACAGAAACTTTTGAAGCGAATAAGGGTGTGTGCCCATGTAACCGAAATTTTGAAATGTTGCTTTGGATTTTAGCGCAGATTTTACGGTGTACTTTTCCAAGTGTTCCTATGTCAATCGTTACTTGCGTCTTCATTACTTCAAATATGTGACAGTTGTAGACGTCTACAAAATGGGTGAAAGAGTACAAAACGAAATATAGACGATTACGAAACTACGAAACTTCCAAAAATTGGTGACGTCTACAAAAATGGCGACGGTTGTAGACGTCGAGGTTTTTGTGACGTTGTAGATGTTTAGGGTTTTGTGACATAGCGAAGTCATGGTACCATGTGATGTCATCAATACGTAGATTCTGCCATGGCTTTTCGATTCTTTTTTTTTCTTTTATCATTCGATATGCCATCAAACCCGGACAAAAAATATTCAAAAAAAAGAAAAAATATATCTATCATTTGATACCATTTTTGCTACATCTCATGTGAATAAAAGAGAAAGAGGAGCGGTCGAGTGAGAAAGAGGGGGAAAGACGAGGACGTCGTAAACTTTTCCAAAAGACCCAGGAATGAAAATGGAGGTGCGAGACCCTAACGATTTTTTTTCCGTACATGCTTGTCATTTTCGTACGTACATCCGCGTGACGAGTAGGGAAAAAAATAGCATGTACTCTCTTTCCAAAAATTTCGAAAACGTTTGGCGCGTGCAATCCATGTTTTCTATTCGTCAATAGGGTAGTATTTGATTCAAATCAGGTCGCGGTTTGATTCCAGTGCAAGTGTGAAGATGAGGTGGAAGTGGGTCGCGATGATAATCACGCTAAATTGTCGTACCTTCTAAGTTCCAAGATGACGCAAAATGTAATTGTGTTTTTGCCCATTTTTCATACGGCATAATATTTTCTTGTTGCAAGTCCCATTTTCTGTGAAAATGACCGAAAAAAACCCTTACTTGAACACATGGGCACACACCCATGTAACCAAAGCTTTGAAATGTTACTTTGGATTTTAACGCAGACTGTATGGTGTACTTTTCAAAGTGTTCATATGTCAATCATTACTTACGCCTTCGTTACATCAAATGTATGACAGTTGTAGACGTCTACAAAATGTGCGACAGCCTACGATAGTACAAAACGAAATGTAGACGACTACGAAACTTCCTAAAATTAGTGACGTCTTCAAATACGACGAAGGTTGTAGACGTCGAGTTTTTTGTGACATTGTAGATGTTTAGGGTTTTATGACATTGCAAAGTCATGCTACTTTGTGACGTCCTCAACACGTAAACTTTCCGCCATGGCTTCCCGATTTTTTTTTCTTACCTTTTATCATTCGACATGCCATCAAAATGAGACCAAAAATATTCAAAAAAAATGAAAAAAAATCATCTTTCATTTGATACTATTATTGTTACTTTTCATTTAGAGATGAGAGAAAGAGGAGCGGTCGAATGAAAAAGATGGGGAAAGAAGAGGACGTCGTAAATTTTTGCAAAGGACCCATGAATGAAAGTGAAGGTCTACGACCCCAACAATTTTTTTTCCGTACACGCTTGTCATTTTTGTACGTACATAAGCGTGACGAGCAGGGAAAAATATAGCGTGTACTCTCCCTCGTTCAAAAAATTTCGAAAACGTTTCAAGTGTGCAATACCGGTTTTCTATTCGTCGATAGGGTGTTAGTTTGGTTAAAATCAGATCGCGATTTGATTCTAGCACAATTGTGAAGATGAACTGGCGTGACGTGGAAGTGGGTCGCGTTGATAATAACGCCAAATTGAATTACTGTCCAAGTTCCAAGATGACACAAAATGTACTTTGGTTTCGGCCCATTTTTCGTACGGCGTAAGATTTTCTCGTTGCAAGTCCCAATTTGCGTCGTTTAGCCTTTACTTGAATACATGGGCACATGATTCACGAATGATTATCCAACGGTCAATGTTAACTCCCAACCTTTGGAGCATTTTGGCAAGATTCTTTGAAATGCTATTCGTGGATGAAAAAAAAAAAAGGGTACGACGTAGTACGGAGAGGTCTGGATTTCTCTAAACAACCTCAATTTTTGTTCGATGGAACTTTCACCAGTGAGTTATCTCAGGATTAAAAAAACACGAGGATCGCCACTAAAAAAAACCGCAATTTAGGCCACTTCTCCATCAGGCGCCGACACTAATTGTACGAATAAGTTTACTCGAAGTAAAGGTAACATTCCATTAGGCGGTCCCAGTAAATGTACGGACTAGTCTACTAACAGCGTTTAATGGAAGTCCGCTCCATTACGTCGGGCTAGTAACAAACCTTCCCCAATTATGATTGGCGCCACATAGGTTAGAGTCCAGATTCTAAAAATCTTAAAAAAATCTACAAACGGAATTTATGTACGAAATATCTGTACAACCGAGGTAGTTAATGATTCGTACATAAAGTTTTCGGCAAGATTTTGATTTTAAAAATGGAAATCAAAATTTCAAAACGGAATGGCAAAAGGACGAGGCAAACTTTGAAGTTCGCGGCAAACTTTGAATGTCGGTGGATGTCAGACAAAGCGTGCGAGAATATTTTCAACTTGACCTGCATTCAGCGTTGCAGGTGGCACATGGCCTGTACGACGTGCATGCCTATGATCGCTTGTTCAAATTATATATTTTTTTGCTTTTTCACGTGTACCAATGGTATTGAATGGCAATCATCCATCGAGGAGAGTTGGGGCCCACTGGATGATGTGCGCGATTGCTTCGCAGATCTCAAAAAGTGAAACATCCAACGGTCAAGAATTACGCTTATATCATTGGAGCTTCTTAACAGCTTTCCAGTAATGAAGTTTCGTCTGAAAAAAAAAATATATGGTACGACTTTGTACGGAACTGTACGAAAACATACGGCGTCCGCTAACGAACCCCACTTTTCATCTAATGGAATGTTACCCTTATTGTACTGTAGAGTTTATTAGTTAAGGTTGAAAACCGTCTTTCAAACTTTTCGACAGTAATTTAAATTAGTTAAAAACTTAAACTTTTTGATTTCCTACCACATGACTTGGGGTGAAATCAGTTGTGTCATTTTCAGTTCCCCGTGTTTAGGTTTTATTGCATTATTTTCTGAAGTGAACTCAATTTCATCCAAAAAGCAACAACTGCGATGACTAAATAAAGGAATATGGATGCATGTTATTTTTGTATTATTGCAAATGCAAACGTTAAAACTTACTAAACTGTTCACATCACGAACAAATGTGTCCAATTTTCGTGCAAGAAGGTATAATAACCATGAAATTGTCTCATAACTTCTAAACATTCACAACGTGAAAAGTTATTTTGAGTTGGAGCTAGCAGTCGCCTACTTTGTGGTACCAAGTAACCCATCAATACCCGAGTCTAAGCCGATAGCCCTCCCAACCCTTTGGGTATGGCCGAACCTGCTCTAAGGGGAGATTCCCAATCAAAAGGGGGAGGTTGTGCAGTATTCCCCGACTAGCCCTCTTACCCGCACGCTTTCCCTCATTTTATTCCTCCTAACCTAAGTCAGAGGGTGCTTGTGGCAAACATGTTATGGCCTCTCTTTGTAGAAATCATTTATTCGTTTAGTATTTTTTAGGTATAAACATGTAAAATGAAATGCAAAAAAGAAGCTGAGGTAGTCTACATCTAACTCCTCTCTTCAGCTCCCACACTTGTCGCATTCACTAATGGTTAGAGAGGGAGCTAGAGCAATGGCTTCCTATGTTGTCCAGAGAGAGAGAGAGAGACATGCAGTAGATTTTGATAGGTTTACCAAAATGTACATGATGGACCTGGTACGTTTACATAAATGTACTTGAAAGACCTAGGATTTGATCTAGGTACCTACCGCCTGGCAAGTTAGCGGTAGTCCATAGCTTTATCCTATAGTCTAACATCAGTGCTAAGCTATATAGCGGTTGGCAAGAATTTAAAGATATACGTCTATATTAATTCATTTAACGGCGCGAACAAACATGTAACATACATACAATTAGAATAAAGATACGGCTTACGGTACTTCGCAAAACGAATACCACACATTTGTTTCGATGACGAAACAAATAGCGTGCATTGATTTTCAACGGTTAGAATCAAAAGCATGTTTTGATCGAACAGCCAAGATAGGTGCCGAGATCGCGGAATACGCGCTTTGGAAGTTTTCGGTTACCGCCACGTCAAGCGCCACGTGGCACGACATCATTCGATTGCGACATCTCCGGAGAATACGGGAACTAATCCGGATAGGGCAAGCGTCAACATTCCAGCTATGCGGTACGATGGCCGTATAGAAAGAACTTCGGCACCTGTACCTTTTTTGTACGACACAATCTTCATATCGGTATCGTACTCTAGTAGTAGAGGCTTAAAAGAGGGATATAGGACTTAGAAAATTTGGTAGGTAACCGACTCTCTTCAGAGTGCTTTTGTACAAAAAGTCAACTTTGACCATTCATAACTTAGTGCTCAAGGGAGCAAATTCGGAGATTCTTTTTGCTATTGACTCAATAAGTCTTTTTTTCACAAAGGTGAAAGTCCTAGAGATTTTGTCTTCCAAGGTGACAGTTATTTTTGCTACACACAAAGGGGTCAGGGTTATCATAACGACTTCGTGTGAGCTGCCCATTTTGAGGACCTATGGAGGTCTTAGAATTGCAAGTTATGGACCCACCCTCTAAGGTGCCCATCTTTAATGAAACTGGCTTCATATCCTGGGAGAGTGTTGAAACTCTGTGTGCTCCATTGCCCACAGAAATTGGAGATCCAAAAGAAGCTTATCTAGATTATGCCGACTCCAAGTTGATATAAACCCAAATGACTAACCCTTTGACAATGAGAAACCCATTATAACTTCACCCAAGAAATAAGACTTTTTGTGTGCTCAGTTCCACCACATAATGCAAATTTAGAATATGAGTTTGGACACATTCACCCACTTTGACTTTCCCTTAGAAATGCAGCCACCCTGGCAAGCAAAAACCCTGACCGATTACACCTAGCCTAGACTCCCTTGAGTCCGCAGGAAAAAAAATCACTTAAAATGGTCAAGTTAATTGATTGTTATGGCTGCCTTAAGTTAGCCTTTTATACAAGGTGCTCTCTCAAAGAAGCAACTACCTACTAGAAAGTTTTCAAGTCCTATTCCCTCTCTAAAACCCTTCTACTGAAGTTCGGCGCCAATCACAAGACTGTACCATACAGAAAAGTACGCGCGCCAATGTACTTTTTGTACGGCAACTATACGACATGGCCATACATGTGACATTTGTCACATTAGGATTTGTTGTCTTGTACTCCGCAAACCCATACGATGTCGCCACATGTCAGAAGAGTGGTGGCGTCTGAAAAACGCTAAAACGCCCTATCCGCAATCTCGGCTCTTACCATGGCTGTTTGATGAATACCCAAATTTAATCTTAGCCGTCGAAAAGAATGTTGTTTCGATAATTCCGTGCAGCCCGCAATATGTGCGCACTAATTTATTTCCGTGTACTATTCGTCCTGTAATCAGTTAAATGAAAGATGTTGCGTGTTAATGTTTATTGATTTATTGTACCCTATATTGTTTAGCAATGATCCTAGACTATATGATAAAGCTACCGACTGTCAAAGTCTTGACGGGCAGCAGATACTAGGATCAAATCCTAAGTTTGTGAAGATCCTTTTTAGTAAAACCTACCATAATCTACTCCTGTCTTTTAGGAGAGCTTAGGCAACCATGGCTCTAACTCTTTTTCCAGCCTTTAGTGACATTACAAATAATCAAATATGATACGAGCTCTATGTGAGAAAAGGTTTTGGGGGATAGTGAGTGACAAATGAGGCGTCCATTCACCCTAGGTATTCCTCTAGGGTTTGCAAAGACCAGGTTTACCAAAAGGGCAGATCCAGCCCCACCGGAGGAGAGTGAGGATGGGGAGAGCAATGTGATGGACAAGGGGAAAGAAAAGGAGACAATCACACCAATCGCAACACTTATAGCAAACAGATCGGCTTTTGTTGTTCTACAACCACCGTTGGAGGGGGAGAACCAGCAGTAGTAGTGGAAGTAGACATGAAAAACACTGTAAACTATCAAAGTACCTACTCAACAGCCAACTTTGAACAGACACAAAATATGACCCAGAGAGCCAAAATGCCTCAAATTTTCACAGTGATAAAAAATACAGTAAACTGACAATTCCCAAAATTTCAGCCCAAATGACCAAGTAAACCATAAGATATAATGTCTGGAAGTTTCCCAAAAACTGCCCTTAGAAAATCATATTCCCAATACTGGATACTACAAAATTGGCTAAGTCCTAAGTTATATACTCATAGTGTGTATCTACTAATCTACGCTAATTTGGGTAACCGTTACTACGGTTATTATCCTGACTAACGACAAGGAATCCTACCTGTACGTCACTGTACCTCAAAACCCTAATTATTACTTTTTAAAAACGTGATTAATGGAATACTATTTTTTATTTCACTAAAATACAAAACAATGTTATTTGGATTTTTCCAGATATTTAACCGTACAAAAAACGTTCCAACCGTACACAAAATGTTCCAAATCCTTAGTGAGAAAGAGTCGCTAAAATCCAGCCGAATGTGGTCGTGTAGTACGAAGCACCTGAGTGCTTCGTCACTTGTGGTCCCACGCGAATCATGTTTGTGGTCCCTCGTGAATCACGCTTGTGGTCCCAGGTGAATTGCGTCTGTTGGAACAAATTCAATCGACGATGGTACCGTAGAACTGTACCATTTATTTCCGGAATACCCGATTCTGATCCCGTTCGTCCGATCTTGTGAATCATATCGTCAAGTGCGTGACGCGAGTGGCTGACTGTCGGCGCCACTTCGAAAAACCTGCATACGTTCTTTTGCCGACACGTGTTCTTGTAAAAGCACAATACACTCTACTGTACTTTTTGCTATTATAACACTAATTAAGGTAAGTATTACAGTAGACTACTTAGAAAAATAATCTAAGTTATTTTTACCCCTATTTACTGAAATAAAGATTTTATAAATTACAACACTCCTTTAAATCTTTAGACTCAGTTACTCACTTAGTCCAATATCATCTCTGCAAAATTATAACTTAGGAGCAGGAAGGGCTTTTGTTAAAATGTCAGCTACCATATTCTCGTCCGGTAAATAACATAACTTAACGACTTTTGCAAGTACTTTTTTTCTAACAAAGTGAAGTCTAACATCCATGTGTTTACTCTTAAAGTGATGGGTGGGGTTAGAGGCAATTGCAATGGCTGCCTGGTTGTTACACCGGATAGCTTGAGGACCAGTTTGCATATACCCAAGTTCTTGTAAAACAGACTTGACCGATAGGAGCTCCTTGTGGGCGGAAGCTGCTGGCATATATTTTGACTCCATTGTGGATTGTGCTGTAACCTTCTGTAATTTGCTACTCCAGCAGCAAGTTCAGTCTCCAATCTTCAAAACAAAGTCGGTCGTAGATTTCCAGCTTGGCATGTCTCCATAGCTAGCATCGCTCCACGCTCTATTTTCACCTCTCCTCCTCCAAGTACAAGCTTAAGATTTCGAGTACCTGCAAGATATCTCAACACCCTTTTTGGTGCTTTCCAGTCTGCCTTTTTAGGATTCTGCAAAATTATACTCAAGACCCCCACAATTGCTGCAATATCAGGTCTCGTACAATTCATGAAATATATAAGACTTCGAACTATCTGTCTATAAGGCTTTGAAGCCAAAAACTCCTCCTCCCCTAACTCTAGACTCTCACACACCATAATGTCTGACTTTGAATCCATTCTTTCCAATTTTTGCCTGAATTCCATGGGAGTTATAGATCCCTTACATCTTTCATTTCAAATATTTCGAACATGTTACCTATTGCTTCTTTCTGAGTTAAAATAATCAGCCTTTTGTGTTTTTCTCTTTCTACCTGTATTCCTAAAATATACTTGGCCTCACCGAAGTCCTTCATCTCAAACCTAGACCTTAAAGCCGCTTTAATGCACTTTATTTCATACATTGACTTTCTTATTAATAATAAGTCATCCATATATATAGTAATGTATAGTATCCCATCCTCCCCTTGTAAGACATTTACAGAATGATCTGAGCTAATTCTCTTAAATCCCAGCCCAGTCAAAAACTCATCTAACTTCAAATTCCACTAATGCGGGGCTTGTTTTAACCCATACAAAGATTTCATCAATTTCCCCACTAATTCTTCCTTTCCCTTTTCAACGTACATTTCAGGTTGTTTCATATAAATGGTTTCTCCTAACTCTCCATGCAAAAAGGGAGTTTTAACATCCATTTGTTGTATTTCCATATTCTCTATAGTCGTTAGACTTAGCAAAATTTTGACAGTGGGAAATCTGACAACTGGAGAGAAGGTTTCCTTAAAGTCAATACCTTGTTTTTGATTATGCCCCTTGGCCACTAGTCTGGCCTTATACCTTTCTATGGTGTTGTCCAGGCTCAACTTCACCTTGAATACACATTTGCTGCCGATGGCTTTTCTGCCCGGAGGAAGATCCACCAGCTCCAATGTTTGTGCCTCCATAATAGACTTCATTTCATCGTTTGCCGCCTCGATCTATTGATTTCTCTCAGGTGATGAGAAGGCATCCTGGATCGTTAGAGGCTCCTCTGTAGCTGTAGAAAAAGCAAAGTGAGAGCTTGCTTGCAGACGGCTGCTAGATCTCTTTCCCTCGGAAATTCTGAGGCTGAGATCGTCGGCAACCTCTGATTTTTTTGTTTAGTGTGAACTGTAACTTGATCTGGTACATAGTCTGTAGTAGTTCCTTCCACCTGAGGCGTAGCTTGTGGTGAAGCATCGTGTAAAGGCACCAGAGGAACTGAAAGAAGAGGTGTCCCACTTGCCGGTGGAAAGTGGACTCGCTGCGTATGGTGAAAAATGACATATTCTTGCTTTTCCTTTGCCGGTTGATGTGGCATTTTAAAAAGGTCAACCGAATCCTGTTATCTTTAATCTAGATATTCCTAGAAATAATCACTTTCTATTTCTCAAATACAAAAACTCTATATCCTTTTGCATTATCATCATACCCTCTAAAAATTTCTGGTAAGCCTTAGCCTCCATTTTCCATCTATCCTGTGAAGTATCTAGAATAAAACACTTGCTGCCAAAGATTTTAAAGTGGCTAACATCAGGTTTCTTTCCTGTCCAAAGCTTATAAGGTGTGGTGCTAACAGATCTAGAAGCAATTCTGTTTCTAATATAAACAACACAATTTAGTGCTTCAACACAGAATTTCAAATCTCTCCCTGTATCTGCAAGCATGGACCGAGCACTCTCTATCACTGTCTAGTTTAATCTTTCAACAACACCATTCTGTTCTGGTGTATATGGAACAGTAAGATTGTGACTAATACCTTCTTGAATGAGAAATTCTTTGAATTCCTTTGATGTTTATTCTCCCCCATTGTCTAATCTCAACGCCAAGATTGGAACTCCATGAAGTTTTTCCGCCAACGCTTTGTAGTGTTTGAAGTGAGTGAACACTTCACTCTTATATTGCATGAAGTAGACTTTAGTGTACCTCGAGTAGTCATCTATGAATGTAACCATATAGTGGACGCCTCCTGCTGAAGCCACTTGTGAAAGATTGAGAACATCAAAGTGTATTAGCTGCAAAACTTTCTCCAATCTGTGGTCTTTTTCCTGTGGAAATGACAATTTGTGAATCTTGCCAAGTGAACAACCATCACATGATTTTATAGGATGAGAACTAAGAGAAACTCCCTCTCTTTCTCCCAAATTCACCATTTTCTTGAGACTATCATAATTCATATGTCCTAATCTTTTATGCCACAACTCATTGTCAGATTGGACACTGGAGTAGAGAACATCATTTTCTTTATATTCAGCCATGTCCATCCGATATATTTTGCTAGCATCTCTAGTTCCTGTTACTGCTACTTTCCCTTTCTTGCTAACAACCTGTCTCCCTCCTTTCAAAAAAACTTCAAAGCCTTTGCTCTCCACTAATGATGTAGAAAATATTTTTTCTTAAAGTCTGGAACATACAAAACATTGTGAAGAGTTCTCTCTACCGACTTCCCCCCCCACATCTACCATCAAAGATACATCACCCTGAGCTGAGGTTTGAACACTCATGCCACAAGCATAGTAAATACTCATTGGAGATGTTTGCTGCAGATTTGCAAAAGCCGCTTTGTTCCAGCACATATGGGTAGACGCTCTCGTGTCCTAGATCCATCCTGCATCTTTTGGACCCTCCATTGCAACCGCCATAGCAAAGAGCTCCGCCTCTTATGCTCATTAAAGCTTAAAGACTCATCTGCATCAGTTGCAGAAGCTGAGAAAAGAGCATTTCCACGGGAAGGATTTCCGGAAAAGCCTTTGTGATATTGGCTTTGCTACCAACCTGGCCTGTATAAACCTGTTTCATTAGCCTTTTTCAGTTTAGGACAGTACTTGTATCCATGAACCTTCTCAGAACAATAAAAACAAGTAGTAGTAGATGACTTATTCTGTTTCTGATTAAACTGATTCTGATTCTGGTTAAATTGACTCGTGTTCTGATTAATTTGATTTCTTTTGTCAAAGTCTATGGCAAATGCTTCAACTTTTCCTTCTCCTTCAAGGGGTTTGGTATTAGTCTCTTCCTCCAAAATAAGATTATGCGCTAACTGAAATGACCAGCTAGCTTTATCATGACTATTTAATTGAACACAGACACCCTTCATGCTACTAGGGAGACCTCTAATAAGCACAGCTATTTGTTGAAACTTAGGAAATGACCCCCAAGCAGAAGAGTGAGCATCAATAAGGGCACAAAAATTGTCACAATACTCGACCATAGTTCCCCCAGAGTGTTTGTATCCCCAAATTTTTCCAGCCATCAGCAACTCCTCTTGAACATTCGCTTTCTCAAAAGCAGATTTAGTGATGTCCAAATCTCACTCGCCTTCTTCATTTTCAGTCGAGACATGACCAAATTTTCTGAAATACAAAGAATCAGATTGTTCCTTGCCATTGAATTCTTTTTCGCCCAAGATGGATCTATTTCATCAAAGGAGCCATCCAAGACCCCCAATAAGTCAGCAGTTTCAAACGACGATTCAACCATCGCCGCCCACTAAGCATACTTTTAGCCATTGAAGATAGGAATTCTTGACGAAAGGCCTATAACCTGTTGTTCTACAACCACCATTGCAGGAGGAGAACCAGCAGTAGTAGTGGAAGTAGACATGAAAAACAACAGAAACTATCAAAGTACCTACTTAACAGCCAACTTTGAATAGGCACAAAATATGACTCAGATAGTCAAAATGCCTCAAATTTTCCACAATGATAAAAAATCTAGTAAACTGACAATTCTTTAAATTTCAGCCCAAATGAACTTTTAAACCATAAGATATGATGTCTGGAAGTTTCGCAAAAACTGCCCTTAGAAAATCATAATCCCAATACTGGATACTACAAAATTGGCTAAGTTCTAAGTTATATACTCACAGTGTGTATCTACTGATCTATGCTACTTTGGTTAACCGTTACTACGGTTATTATCCTGACTAACGACAACGCATCCTACCTGTACGTCACTGTATTTTCTAAAAACATGCTTAATGGAACAGTACTTTTTATTACATTAAAATACAAAACAATGTATATTCAGATGTTTCCAGATTTTGAACCGTACACAAAACGGTCCAACCATACACAAAATGTTCTAAATCCTTAGTCAGCGAGAGTCGCTAAAATCTAGCGGAATGTGGTCGTGTAGTACGAAGCACCTGAGTGCTTCGTCACTTGTGGTCCCACGCGAATCACGCTTGTGGTCCCTCGTGAATCATGCTTGTGGTCCCAGGTGAATCGCGTCTATTGGAACAAATTCAATTGACGATGGTACCGTGGAAGTGTACCATTTATTTCCGGAATACCCGGTTTAGATCCCGTTCGTCCGATCTTGTGAATCATATCGTCAATTGCATGACGCGTGTGGCTGACTGTTGGCGCCACTCTGAAACCTGCATACGTTCTTTTGCCGACACTTGTCCTTGTAAAAGTACAATACACTCTACTGTACTTTTTGCTACTGTATTGCTAATTAAGGTAAGTATTACAGTAGACTACTTAGAAAAATAATCTAAGTTATTTTTACCCCTATTTACTGAAATAAAGATTTTATAAATTACAACAGCTTTTATGACACCTGTTTTCAGGAATGAGGAGAGGGATATTTATACATGGCATTAGAATAACATGGCGGCAAAACACTTAATACTCTGCCATCTTACTCAAGGACTTGCATCTCCTCATTTACAAGTAGAAAGGGCATCCGATCTATGGGTGGCTGTACCATATTTGTTCAATGTCATTTTTACTGTCTACTATTCAAAGCCATGGTTGTCTTCTTTACCACTCACATTAGGTGGCGTACAAAAGCACTAACCACATGCTCGAGGGTGATCCCTATCGGCCAACGTATGCTTAATCATACATTTTTGTATCTAGTTGACAAATTCTTGTGCAACACATCAAACGCGATGATTTCTACCTTGTGGGACTTTAGATTTCAATGTGTTACCTAATGACTCATATAAAGGATCGCGTCGAACCCTGTTGAAAAGAGGTAATTAATAGTTCACTTCCCTATTTTAGTTTTGTTTTAAAGAAAGAGAGTGAGGATCAAAGGCGCGCCATGGCTGCCGCCATATTTAGAAAGTGGCAGTTTTTGCAGTTAAGGTTATTTTGGCTAAAATAATGCCTAGTACTAGAATAGAACCTATGACATCTAGATTCTTTGTAGCCTAACGCCTTAACCATTAAGGCGTTACGAAACGATACACGTGACGGGTTTCATAAATATATAAACATTAACGAAACAGCTAATTAACAGCAGACTAACCAAAATGAGCAATTTCTGCATGTACGCGAATCTGAACCGTGTAAAATATGTTTTGATCGGACGGCCGGCATTATAGCCGCCACGCGAAGTGAGCTTTTCGGCGGCATACGGATATAGCGTCACGCGGTGCCACGTGGCGCCACATAATTTGATACCGGAGAAGATGGGAGGAGGAACCATGGCTTCCGATATGACAGGTGTCACCTTGTAGACCTTGTCGTACAATAGTTGTACAATAAATACATCGCCCATTGTACCTTCTTGTACTTTATAGTGTTCCTATTGGACTAGGGTTTAATAGTAGGTAGTCGTGAGTAGGCAGACCGAGACTTAGTAATATTTAGGTACCTCTCTCTCTAAGAGAGCTTGTAACTATAAAGGTCATCTTTGACCAGCCATAACTTACTGCTCGGGTGAGCAAATTCAGTGATTCTTTTTGCGTTTGACTCAGGGGAGTCTTGTCCTCACAAGGGTGAGAGTGGTCAGAATATTTGTGTGCCTAGGTGGCGCTTATTCAGCGGGAAAGTAGAACGGGCAAATATTATCCTAGAGGCTTTACATAGGCTGCTCATTCTGTGGGTCAATGGAGACCACAGAATTTCAGGTTATGGGCCCACCCTCTAGGGTGCCCATATTTGATGGATGAGACTTTCTTTATTGGGAAATGATGATGGAGGGAGAACTATTTGAGAAGCATTTATGGGGCATAGTGTCTGGACAAATTCGATGCCCACCTCCACCTGGGTTTGGAGGGACACGTTTTTCTGGCACCTCCGCCTCTACAGTTGGTAGAACAGCTGCCACCATCACCGAGGATGAAGATGAGGAAGGAGAAGAGATTGTCATGGAAGGAGAAAAGGAAGGAGTTGCAACTCAAGTAACACCATTGCTGAAGGCGATACCGGCAGCAGCACCACCAGCAACAACGACAAGGGTTCAGACCGAAAGATCAGAGTATGAAAAGTGGAACTACAAAGACAAGGTTGCTAAGCTGTTAATTCTTAAAAGTGTAGCAAAGGGCATTGCCATTCCTCTTATGCATGTCAAATCTTCATCTCAGATTTGGATATCACTAGTTAACAAATATAAGAGTGGATCATTGCAGCAGCAACAGTTGGCAGAAAATAAGATTGCAGCTTATACTTATAAGGGAGGAAGTATGGATAATTATTGCAATTATTTAGGAGCATTGTTTGGAGAGTTAGAGAGTGCAGGTAACTCATGGTCTGAGAGACAAAGAGTGAACACATTAATGATGAAACTACCTGAAGAGTATGAGAATATCATTAACCGATTGCAGGACATAGGAGATAGCAATTGGAATTGGGATGACACTGTGGGAATGATTTTAGTGAAAGAAAGCACCATAGAGCTTAGGAGAGGGAGTCCAAGTGTTCAAGCATTGTCTGCAGGAGGTGATTGGCGGAAGCGTGATGAGGAGAGAGGGAAAGATCCTTATCGAAACTTTGGTGGAAGAGGACAAGGAGGTGGCAGATTTGATAGACAGGGGAGAGGAACTTCTCGAGGAGGATTATGTCACTTTTGTAAGAAACCGGGACACTATATGGCAGATTGTGTCAGACTTGCAGATCTTCGACTGAAAGATGGTCAAGGAACCTCAAAGGACGGAGGAAAGAAAAAGGCTTTCCTGACTCAAGTTCTTGATGAGGAAGTGGAAGAAAAAACTGAACCTGAAGAGGTGCTTGAGGAGCTTCTCCTTAATCCGAAAAACACTGAAAAGCATGTCGACATTCCACGGAGACAAAAGTGTGCTTTCGGAGGTAAGAGGGATCCACCCGAGGATGGGTGGATCATAGACTCAGGGGCTTCAATGCATATGTGCAAAGATAAGCGGTAGTTCACTAAACTGAGAAAGATCCCAACAGTTGAGATAGAGTACGGAGATGGTAGAGTAGAAACCACAAGTCTTGTTGGAACTGTTGACTTGAAGGTTCTAGTTGATGGAAAGGCCTCAATTGTAACACTCTTAGACGTTCTTTACATTCCACAACTTAGCAAGAACCTAGTCTCAACAGCTGTCCTAGATGAAAAGGAGTTTGAAACAGGAACTAGGAAAGGAATCTTCACAGCAAGCTTTGATAATGAGGTTTATTTCATAGCTGAGAAGGGCAGTCAAGGAATGTTCAGAATTGTACTTTGCAATGAAAAGAGTGTTCTCTACTCGTGTGCAAGTGAGATGATGCTTTGGCATAAAAGGTTGGGGCATGTGCATCTAGATAGATTAAAGAAAATGAAGAAAAATGGAATAGTGGAGGGTATTACTTTTGAAGATGATGAGACCTTTGATGATTGTAGTGGATGTGCCCAAGGGAAGATTCATAGACTTCCATTTCCAAAGGCAACCACATTTAGGAGAGAGAAAGTATTAGATCTAGTTCACACTGATGTTTGGGGACCTGCTAGGTATGCCTCACATGGGGGGAAAAGATGGATGTTAACTATCACAGATGATTGGTCTAGATACACGAAGGTATACTTTCTCAGACATAAGTCAGAGGTATTAAGATGTTTCAAAAAGTATAAAGTATGGAGTGAAAAGCTACATGAAACCTCAATAAAAAAGATAAGAAGTGATAATGGGAAAGAATACACCTCAAGGGATTTTGAAGAATATCTTAAAGAAGAAGGAATTCATCATGAGAAAACTGTTCCCTATAATCCGGAACAAAATGGAGTAGCAGAAAGAGTGAATAGAACTTTAGGAGATATGTCCAGAAGTATGTTAAGTGATAAGAGGATAGGGCTGCAGTTTTGGGCTGAGTCTATGAACTATGCTAATTTCATCAAAAATAGAGTCCTAACTTCAGCAAATAAGGAGGAAACTCCGTATGAGAGGTGGACAGGAAGAAAGCCTGATTTGTCTAGTTTGAGAGTGTTCGGAAGTCAAGTCTACAGTTTGGATTCCGATAAGACTAAATGGAAGTTAGAGGGAAGAGGGAAACCAGGATATCTTGTAGGATATGATGAGAGCACAAAAGGATACCGAGTGTATGACTTGAAAAAGAGAGATATAATTTTGGTAAAACACATAGTGGTGATGAATGAAGACAAGTCCATTGATCCATTCAAATATAATAAGGAAGTCAAAATCAGATTTGAAACGGATCAGTTTTCTGACTTTGACTTTGAAAATGAAGAGAAGGAAGAGGGAGAAAAAGAAAAATCTGCAGATCTACCAAAAGAGAAAGAGGAAAGGACAACATCCGAGGCAACGCCACAATACGAAGTGGAAACCGATGAGGGACTTGATGAGACACCGGAATTGGAAGATAGGGAAGCTGAAAATTTCCCAAAACGAAACCCAAGGATGCCTTCCATACCGGCGTCCGATTTTGAAGGGGGAAGAAGAAGTAGTAAACGACTTCAAGAAAGACAAGTAAATAACCAACTCACAAAGATGTCTCACCCAGATGAACCTCAAACATACTTAGAGGCTATAAACACTCTAGAAAGTAGCCGGTGGATCACAGCTATAAATGAAGAAATGGCCTCTATCATGGAAGCCAATACATGGGAGTTGGTAGATTGTCCACCAGACCGAAAACCGATCGGATGTAAGTGGGTGTTTAAACTTAAATTAAACCCGGATAATACCATTGAGAGGTACAAAGCTAGGTTAGTTGCAAAAGGTTATACACAGAAAGAGGGGATAGACTACGAAGAAACCTTTGCACCTGTAGTCAGATTTCCTTCTGTTAGAATCCTTTTAAGTATAGCCGCAGCGGAGGATATGGAAATCCACCAGATGGATATTAAAACAGCCTTTTTGCACGAAGAGTTGGAAGAAAAAATTTACATGAGGCAACCGGAAGGATTCGTGGGAAGTGGGGAAGAAAACAAAGTTTGCAAACTGATAAAATCACTCTATGGGCTTAAGCAAGCCCCGCGACAGTGGAATATAAAGCTCGACGAATTTCTGACCGGTTTGGGGTATATCAGAATTAGTTCAGATTACTCTATATATTTATTTGAAGATGAGAATGGAGTGATATTTATTGCTATTTATGTGGATGATTTGTTGGTCTTAAGCAAGTCCTTAGATAAAATTAACAAACTAAAACGGGATCTTAGAAGCAGTTTTGATATGAAAGATCTTGGCGAAGCAAAGTACATTTTGGGAATTCAGATGGAGAGAGATAGAGGGAATAGAATTATAAGACTCACTCAAAAAGAAGCAATCGGTAATATGCTAGAAAAATTTCAAATGGAGAAAGCAAACGGATGTACTACTCCCATGGATTTGAAGAAAGTGAGTGAGGGGAGTGAAGAGGGAGGAATATTCATCATTAATGATGAGATGGACGAGATAGAAAGAAAATTTATGGAAAATATCCCTTATCGGCAGATTGTAGGCAGTTTAATTTATTTTATGAACTGTACCCGTCCGGATATAGCTGCAGCTGTAGGTGTCCTTAGTAGAAATCTAAATGAACCAAGAAAGAGAGATTGGGAGGCTGCCAAAAGAGTGATGAGGTATCTGGTGGGGACAAGGGAATTATGGTTGCATTTGGGAGGGGAGCACACTGACATCACCACTTGGAGTGATGCTAGTTATGGAGATGTGCCTTTAAGGAGGTGTACGACTGGATATGTGTTGCAAATTGGATCCGGTGCATGTTGTTGGAGTAGCAAGCAACAAAAAGTAGTTGCTCAGTCCACTATGGAGGCTGAATACATGGCTTCCTGTGCTGCCACCAAAAAATTAATGTGGGTTAAATCTCTTCTTGAAGAACTTGGGTTCATGAAGTCTAGAACTCAAAATGTTTTTTGTGATAATCAAGCTGCTATCTCGATTGCAGCTAATCCGAAACATCACTTCAAAGCTAAGCATATGGATATTAGACTAAGCTTTGTCAGTGAGAAGGTAGAAAATAAAATTATTAAACTGGTTCATAAAACTGATAGAGAAATGATTGCAGACATGATGACAAAAGCAGTGCCTTCCCCTAAGTTGATTTATTGCAGAGAAAACTGTGGATTAAAATTGAAAAGTGACTAGGAATTAAGGGGAGTGTTGAAAAGAGGTAATTAATAGTTCACTTCCCTATTTTAGTTTTGTTTTAAAGAAAGAGAGTGAGGATCAAAGGCGCGCCATGGCTGCCGCCATATTTAGAAAGTGGCAGTTTTTGCAGTTAAGGTTCTTTTGGCTAAAATAATGCCTAGTACTAGAATAGAACCTATGACATCTAGATTCTTTGTAGCCTAACGCCTTAACCATTAAGGCGTTACGAAACGATACACGTGACGGGTTTCATAAATATATAAACATTAACGAAACAGCTAATTAACAGCAGACTAACCAAAATGAGCAATTTCTGCATGTACGCGAATCTGAACCGTGTAAAATATGTTTTGATCGGACGGCCGGCATTATAGCCGCCACGCGAAGTGAGCTTTTCGGCGGCATACGGATATAGCGTCACGCGGTGCCACGTGGCGCCACATAATTTGATACCGGAGAAGATGGGAGGAGGAACCATGGCTTCCGATATGACAGGTGTCACCTTGTAGACCTTGTCGTACAATAGTTGTACAATAAATACATCGCCCATTGTACCTTCTTGTACTTTATAGTGTTCCTATTGGACTAGGGTTTAATAGTAGGTAGTCGTGAGTAGGCAGACCGAGACTTAGTAATATTTAGGTACCTCTCTCTCTAAGAGAGCTTGTAACTATAAAGGTCATCTTTGACCAGCCATAACTTACTGCTCGGGTGAGCAAATTCAGTGATTCTTTTTGCGTTTGACTCAGGGGAGTCTTGTCCTCACAAGGGTGAGAGTGGTCAGAATATTTGTTTGCCTGGGTGGCGCTTATTCAGCGGGAAAGTAGAACGGGCAAATATTATCCTAGAGGCTTTACATAGGCTGCTCATTCTGTGGGTCAATGGAGACCAGAAAATTTCAAACCCAAAAGGGGCATTTCTCCGAGTGGCGTTTCAAACCTGTCGGTTGTAAAAAGTTAAACACTATCTCGATATGTTGAAGATGCTTAAAGAAAATTACCAAAATTATTATGACATTGTCAATATATCACTTGACACAATCTAATTCTAAAAGCGAATTAACCTTCGGATTTTGGGGATACATTTAAATCTTAATAGAGAGAAGCGTTAGGAAAATGAATCAGTGTTATCCCTTACACTCTTAAAAATCAATCTAAAATCTACCAACTTTTGTACTTATGTCTTTACTTTTTCCTCTTTTGTGTAGGTTAACAAGGCTTTTTTACCATGTTATGGTGATTTTGTTTACCAATTCCATCATGAAGGGCGTTCCTTTTACAATCACATAACCTAGTTTGACTAACCAAATGTGTCCCTGTTTTTCGTAAGGAGCTGATTTACCCAATATTATTATTTTGCAATTAGTTTTCCACCAATCCCAAGTTTTTTTTATGTATATTATTACTATCTATGCCTCAAACGATCTATTTTCTTGCGCAAATCCTTTAATTGTCGCTATGTCAAATGGTTATTTTACCTATCTAAAAAATTTATTTTACAGCGAGATATTTACGTGGTTCTTTGATTATCATTCTCGTTGGCCGCATCATTATACTAGAAATTCATGTAACATTGGTGGAAATTTTGAATATTTGGATTTCACCCCCAAATAGGCGGCAAGGCGCCCGAGGCTATAATTTTGAGCTTGCTTAGTTCGAGAAGGTGGATCATACAGAGAGAGAAGGTCGTATATTAAGGCTTTACAAAAAGACACATTAAATACCCATTCCATGGCACACAAATGGGCCATTATCGTGCACTAGATACATCTTCAAATTTTTGATGTTTAAGTACTGTTGGTGCACTATCCCATAACCCACTATCCCAAAACCTATTCACGTTCTTCTATGTGAGGGATTTTCTTTCTTTTCACGGACATATCGAAAGTATCGCTCGCAACGCAACAACATACATATGGCTCGTAGGGTACAAGAGCATCATTGGAAACGCTTTTGTGGCCTTCTTGTAAAATCATATCGCCTTAAAAGAAGTTTATAATTTGTCATTACGCGTTTGGCGGTCCTTCTCGAATTCGAGACTTGGTCAACCGTGAGGTCCACTAACCGTTATCGCAACCGTGAGAACTGGTGAGCTGACTTAAGTTGTACAATAAGTGTAAAGTTGGTGAGCCTTTGTCAAACCCGGTTGCCAAGTTTCTCAATGTGGGAAAAAAGCCGAGTTATCCAATATAGATGGGTTCTAATATGAATAAAATTGAATCAACGATGGGAATGAGGATGATCGATGTCGTGCATGCATCAAATAGCGTGAAGATGCATGCAATATCATCAGCTATGCACCAATTAAACCTAAATTATCACAAGCCATTGTGACTGGAATAAGACATAAAAGTGAAAATGGATAAATACAACAACAAGCAAGGTGGAAGAAAAAGAAAGGTGGACAACTTATCGGGTAATGGTTAGGTCAGACTAAGACGATCGATGGCCACTAGGCCCCATGCTCTATTCATATTCCTTGTAGGAGTTATCATATCGAAGACATTCTGAATTTATACTTAGAGAGAATAAATCAAAATAGAAACAATCGAGACAAAAAACAAAAACTGAAAATGACAATATGCAAAACACTTATGAGGATTGAGATAACCAAACTCAAAAGATGCGCATAAGCCAAATAGAAATAAATAAAAAATAACAAGAAATAAAAACAACAAATGATATTCCCAACATGCAACTTCCACACTAATTCAAGTTCAGCCACAGTCAGTAAAGAAGTTTGTGATATGAGCACGCGATCGAAATCCACTCAAACGGACGAAAAGAGTTGAAGGGAAACCGTGCAGGTCTTGGCCAAAACCGTATAGATTAATATATAAGGCTTTACAAGAGAATGATAATGTAATAAAAACTACTGGCTTTACGCTAAGGCAGAAAATCACCTCTAAGCTGTCCGGACAATTTTACAAAGAAAGATGGCTGCAAAAAATCTTCAATACTAAAAATATAATTCCTGCACTTGAAAATTGTGTATAGGAAATCACCTAAAATCAACTAAGTACCAAGGCCTACGCCTAGCGAAAAGAAGCATGTAATTCTATGGCCGCCATTGGCACACACAATCAACAGTATATTGAAAGCCCTCTAGGTTAAAATTTACTTTCCCACTTTGTACAAGAATAATATTCATTCTGAACCCTAACAAATTTGTTTTTCCTCACCCATGTGAGGACTCAACTCCCTTGACTCAGACGCAAGAGATATCTCCAAATTTTCTCAAGTGAGCAGTTAATTATCTGAGGCCAAAGTTAGCCTTTTGTATACAAGCTTGTTGGGAGAGAGGCGACTGCCTCATATTTTCCTAAGTCCTAAAACCCCTCTCTAAACCTCTATATATTGAAGTACTTATCCAATCTAAAGACTGTATGGTTCAAGAAGGTACACCAGCCGTGGTACCTTCTGTACGGTATGTGTATGACGTGGCTTAGCTACAGACGTCTATCGTCCCTTAACATGTTTTGAAGTACTCCGTGAATTTCGCAAAGCAATGTAAGTTTGCCACGTGTCATCCGGTGACATTATGTCAAAAAACCACCAAAATGGCCATTCTGTGATGTCGGCCCTCATGCGAGCCGTCCGAAGTACCCCGACTTTTAATGTCGTCCGTTCAAACAAATGTCCGGTACATTTGTTTCGTGCATGCTATCGTACAATTGGTTCTATTTTATGCTACGTCTGTATAACTAGTTAGATGGTTTATGGTACACTAATATCTATAATTATTTATTTAACCCAATACTCCAACAATCTTCTACGACTTACCGGTTAGAGCGGACGGCTACGCCTCGCTCTGCCATTTAAAGGTTCGAGTCCTACTGGACTCACCTTTTTGTGTAAGAGTGATTTCGTCACTCTTACTCTCCCCTATCTTCTTTTCCTCCCTTCCTTTAGCCATGGCTTCTTCTCTCTCTCTTAAGTCTTCAGTGACTACAACAAGTGTGAGAACTTGAGAGAGAGGTTAGGAGTCAGGCTGACTAATTATCTATTATTTTTTCTTTTCTATTTGAAGACCTAAAAAATACCTAAGAAATCTTTTATTTCTACACTCCCCTTATTTTCTAGTCTGTTTTAAGTTCAGTCTACGTCTATCTCTACAGAAGTTTAATTTAGGAGAGGGAACAGGCTTTGTCATCATGTTAGCTACCATCTCGCTATCTGGTTTATATTCCAAACTAATCACTTTGTTCTTTACTTTTTCCCTCACAAAGCTTAATATTATATAGATATGTTTTGCTTTAAAGTGATGTTTTCGATTTTTTGCAATAGCTATTGCAGCCTGATTATCGCAAAATATTTTCTGTGTCCCACCCTTGATGAAACCAAGTTTTTGCAACATTGACTTAACCCACATTAGCTCTTTCACCACTGAACAAGAGGCCATATACTCAGCCTCCATGGTGGAGTGAGCAATACCCTTTTGTTGCTTACTACTCCAACAGCAATCACCATTTCCAACATACAATACATATCCAGAAGTGCATCTCCTCATCGTAGCATCCCCATAACTAGCATCACTCCATGTAGTGATATTAGTATTGTCCCCACCCAAATAGAGCCACAAATCCCGAGTTCCCACCACATATCTCATGACTCTCTTTGCTGCTTCCCAATATATTTTTCTAGGATCATTAAGATTCCTATTCAGAATTCCAACTGCTGTTGCAATATCAGGCCTAGTGCAGTTCATAAAGTATATCAGACTGCCTACAACCTGTCTATATGGAATACCTCTCATGAATGCTTCCTCTTCTTCACTTATTTGATTGTCTAAGATCAGAATCCCTTCCTCCAAGCTTTCTTCACTCACTTTTTCAATTCCATTGGAGTAGAGCAACTGTTGGCTTTCTCCATTTTGATTTTTTTTAACATATTTCCTATTGCCTCTTTTTGTGTTAATCTGGTGATTCTTTTCCCCCTATCCCTTTCCATTTGAATTCCTAAGATATATTTAGCCTTTCCTAAGTTGTTCATATCAAATCTCCCCTTTAAGTCTTTCTTTAGCTTACTTATCTTTTCCAATGACCGACTAATAACAAGTAAATCATCAACTTACACTGCAATAAAGA
The DNA here is from genome assembly GCA_037447655.1 of Zygnema cylindricum. NCBI lineage: Eukaryota > Viridiplantae > Streptophyta > Zygnematophyceae > Zygnematales > Zygnemataceae > Zygnema > Zygnema cylindricum. The sequence continues at coordinate 305,529 of JBBHKE010002870.1, forward strand.
TAACACCTTCCTCATCTTTAAACAAGTAAATTTAGTGATTTGAAGTAATCCTTATATATCCAAGTCCGGTCATGCTTCATGAAGTTTTCTTCTTCAAGTTCCCTATTAAGGAAAGCTGTATTTATGTCCATTTGATGAACCTCCATGTCTTCCGCTGCCGCCTAGCTTAGGAGAATTTGGACTGATGGGAATCTGACTACAAGAGCAAAGGTTTCCTCATAATCAATCCCCTCTTTCTGTGTATACCTTTTAGCCACTAGCCGAGCCTTCTATCTTTCAATAGTATTGTTTGTATTCAGTTTAAGTTTGAAAACCCACTTACATCCTATCAATTTTTTGTCTGGTGGGTAGTCCACCAGCTCCCATGTGTTTGCCTCCATGATGGAAGCCATCTCCTCATTAATAGCAATGATCCATCGTTTAATCTCTGAACTGTTCACTGCCTCCAGATATGTTTGTGGCTCAATTGGGTGTGACAGTTTAGTAACCTTGTTATTCAATTGTCTTTCTTGAATTCCTTTGCTGCTCCTTTGTCCTCCCTCGAATTCTGAAGCTGATATTGATGGCATTCTCAGATTTCTTCTTTCATTTTCTTCATCTTCCATTTTAGTTGAATTCATATGTCTTTCATCTTCCTCTGCTTTCATTATATCTCTGTCGAGCTAAATCACATCATTTGAAAACTGGTTATCTTCCCTTTGAATTTCATTAACAATCAATTCCTCTACTAGAACATTTTCTGTGGAAGCACTTTCTATGATATGAACTTCCTCATTTTTGAATCTGACTCTCACAGTTTTTGTATAATAATTAGATTTATGGATTTCCCTTCATCCATTACCGCTTACTGTTTTGCCAAAACTGCATCCTTTCTCTCAAGGTCATACACTCTATATCCTTTTGTGTCATCATCATACCCCAATAGAGATCCTGGTTTTCCTCTCGATTATAATTTCCATTTTGACTTATCATTATCTAAGGTGTAAACCTGACTACCGAAGACCTTCAGATGAGTTAAAACTGGTTTTGTGCCTGTCCATCTTTCATAAGGTGTTGTGTCTTTTCCAGCTTATGTTAGTACTTTATTTCTGAGCAATTGGCACAGTTCATGGCCTCTGCCCAAAATCATATTCCTATCTTTTTATCATTTAGCATACACCTTGCACTCTCCTCTAAAGTTTTGTTTAGTCTTTCTACTACCCCATTTTGTTTAGGATTATAAGGAATAGTTTTATGGTGTTGAATCTCCCCCCCTTTTAAATATTCTTCAAAGTGATTTGTAGTATATTCCCCTCCGTTATCACTTCTTATTCTCTTGATAGGTGTACCATGTAACTTTTCACTCCAAGCTTTATATTCTATGAAACATCTGGCTGCCTCTGATTTATGTGTGATAAACTAAAATTTAGAATACGTAGACTAATCATTTGTCACATTCATCATATACCTCTTTCCTCTAGGTGAGAGATGTGGCCGGTCCCCAGAATATTAGTGTGCACTAGATCTATTATTTTAAGTCCTCTATCGGTGGCAGTTTTTGGAAACGGTAATTTATGTATTTTCCCTTGAGCACATCCAATGCAATCTCCTAATATTTCATCCTTTCCAAAAAGCATTCCTTCTATCACTCCCTTTTCTTTTATTTACTTTAATCTTTCTGCATGCACATGTCCAAGCCTTTTGTGCCTCATCATCATATCATTTACACAGGAATACAAGGGTCCTTTCTTTCCATTACTCAAAACCAATCTGAACATTATTGACTTGCTTTCACAACTATGAAATAAGTGCTACCCTCAAAGCTAGCTGTGAAAACACCCTTTTAGTCTTGGTTTCAAACCCTTTATCATCTAACACAGAGGTGGATATGATGTTTTTGTTCAGCTGAGGTATATAGAGAACATCTGTTAGGGTTACCATGTATACTCTTCCTTCTATCTGGACTTTCATATCAACTGACACTACTAGGGTAGTAGTTACAACCGTACCATCTCCATATTCTTTCTCAACTGAAGGAATCTTCCTAAGACTCACAAACAAACTCTTCTCTCTAAACATGTGCATAGATGCCCTTGAATCAATAATCTAACCTTCCTCAAGTTTTCTCATACCTCCGAAGGCACACTTTTGCTTTCTTGGAATTTCAGACTCGGTCTCTTTCTTCTTTAACGATTAGTTCAAATGAAGGTCCTCGATTTCCTCATTCAGATCCTCTATATCGTCCTCTTATACTTATGTAGCCACAAATACCTTTTTCTTTCCACCTGAGTCTGGTTTTTCCGACCCCTCTTTGTTTCTCAGATCTGCTAGCCGGTTGCAATCAGCCATATAGTGTCAGGCTTTTTGCAAAAATGACATAATCTTTTTGGAGCACCCCTTTCAAGCCCTTCTCCTTGATTGCCTCGATTTCCTCCTCCAAATTTCTTGTACGGTTTCTTGGAGTCTCGATTCACCCAGTCTGTTCCGGCAACCATTGTAATTCTGTGACCTTCATTGGTGCACAGAATGTCTAGTTTATGTGAAGCCTCTAGGATAGTATATGCACTTTTGACTTTGACAATGAATAAGTCCCACCCTGGGACGCAAAATCTCTGACCAACTATACCCCTGTGTAGCCTGGACTCCCCTGAGTCCGCAGCAAAAGAATCACTGAATTTGCTCACCTGAGCATTAAGTTATGGCTGACCAAAGTTGGTCTATAAATACAAGTGCACTCTGGGAGAGAGGCTGGAAAACTAAAAATATTCTAAGTCCTAAGCTACCTCTCTAAGCCTACTACTAAGGTACTTCGACCAATCATAAGACTGTAAAGTACAAGAAGGTACAGGTACCGCTGTACTTCTTGTACGGCCATAGTACGGCATGGCCGTTCCGCTGACGCGTGTCAGTTCCGGAGCCGTAGTTGCTCCTCCCGTGATATCCGCTACCCAACCATATGTTGCCACGTGTCATCCACCGACATCTGGTCCGCAAACCGTCAAACGGCTATTCCGGCATTCCGGCTCCACTGTGAGCCGTTCGATCAGATCTAAACATTTGATTTCGTCCGTCGAAAATTAAATGTTAATTCGTATATTTGTGCGGTCCCGATTTCGTGCGGACCGGTATGTTTCCATGCATAAATCGTCCCGTAATTAGTTAAATGAAATGTCCGGCGCGGTATGGCATTAAATAAGTATCGCGCCATATTCATTTATCGATATCTTCAAGACTTACTGGATAAGGCGCTCGGCTATTCTGTACGGTTAACATCCAGAGGTCACTGGATCAAGTCCTTCAAGTGGCACTTATATTTTGCAGAAAAAACTGTACCGGAAGATCTGCCTGTCTCCTTTAGTTGCAGCAGGCAGCCATGGCTGTCTACAGGTTCTCAGTGACTGCGACAAGTATGAGGGCTGCAGTAAGTCCACAAGAAAGACTACAAAATACCTCTCTTTTCAACACTCCTCTTATTTTCAAGTCTATCTTTTGCTTCAGTCCACACTTCTCCCTACAAAATATCAATTTAGGAGAAGGGACCGGTTTAGTCATCATATCTGCTACCATCTCACCATCTGGTCTATATTCCAAACTAATAATTTTATTCTCAACTTTCTCCCTAACAAAGCTCAAACGAATATCCATGTGTTTTGCTTTAAAATGATGTTTAGGGTTCGCCGCAATTGCAATCGCAGCTTGATTGTCACAAAATATCTTTTGTACTCCATTCTTCGTGTATCCCAATTCTTGAAGCAAAGACTTCACCCACATTAACTCTTTCACAGCTGAACAAGAGGCCATATACTCAGCCTCCATGGTGGACTGAGCAATGACCTTTTGTTGCTTACTGCTCCAACAGAAAGCTCCATTCCCAACATACAACACATACCCAGAAGTACACCTCCTCATTGGAGCATCCCTATAACTAGCATCACTCCAAGTTGTGATGTCAGTATTATCCCCTCCCAGATGCAACCACAAATCTCTAGTTCCTACCAAATACCGCATGACCCTTTTGGTCGCTTCCCAATATTTTTTCCTAGGATCATCCAGACTCCTATTTAATACTCCCACAGCTGCAGCTATATCAGGACGAGTATAGTTCATAAAGTAGATCAAACTATCGACAACCTGTCTGTACGGAATAGTTTGCATGAACTTGCTCTCCTCAGGTCGTAGCTCATCATCCAAAATCAAGACTCCCTCTTCTGAGCTCCTCTCATTTCCCTTCTTTAAGTCTATTGGAGTTGTACAGCTCTTTGCTTTTTCCATTTGAAATTTTTCAAGCATATTCCAATTGCTTCCTTTTGAGTTAGTCTAATTATCTTCTTTTCTCTATCCCTCTCCATTTGAGTTCCCAATATGTACTTTGCCTCCTCAAATCTTTCATTTCAAATCTACTCTTTAGATCCTTTTTCAATTTATTAATTTTCACCATTGATTTACTTAACACAAGCAGATCATCAACATATATGGCAATGAAAATTATACCTTCCTCATCCTCAAATAAATAGATCGAATGATCCGAACTTATCCGGATATATCCCGAATTCGTCAAGAACTCATCCAGTTTTTTGTTCCACTGGCGAGGAGCTTGCTTAAGTCCATAAAGGGACTTTATCAATCTACACACCTTGCTTTCTTCTCCTTTCTCCACAAATCCTTCCGGTTGTCTCATGAAAATCTCTTCTTCCAATTCTCCGTGTAAGAAAGCAGTTTTGATGTCCATCTGGTGCACTTCCATGTCTTCCGCTGCCGCGAGACTAAGTAAAATCCGGACGGAGGGGAATCTAACAACCGGAGCAAAGGTCTCCTCATAATCGATTCCCTCCTTCCGTGTGAACCCTTTTGCCACTAATCTGGCCTTGAATCGCTCGATAGTTTTATCTGGATTGAGCTTTAACTTAAATACCCACTCGCATCCTATTGGCTTTCTATCCGGAGGACAATCCACCAACTCCCAAGTGTTTGCTTCCATAATGGAAGCCATCTCATCATTAATAGCTGTCACCCATCTACTACTTTCCGGACTATTAACCGCATCCGAGTAAGTCTGAGGTTCACTCAAATGTGACAGCTTAGTTACCTTGTTGTTCACTTGTCTCTCTTGAAGTCTCTTGTTGCTTCTCTTTCCTCCTTCAAACTCCGATGCTGGAATGGAGGGTAATCTTGGGTTTCTCCGAACAACTTCGCCTTCTCCCCTATCCGTGGAGTCCATCTCCGGACGTTCATCGTCCATTTCCAGTCTTTCTTCGTTTTCTTCCTCGGTTTGAACAGGATGTTGTGACTCCAAGAGAGGATCACTCTTGGTCACTTTTTCTTCTTTCTCTGAAAAATCAGGCAGAACCGGAGTTCAGTTAGTAGAATCTGAATCTAACTCACTTTCGGATTCAATTCTAATTCTGACCGGTTTAGAATACTTAAAGGGATATATGGATTTTCCTTCATCCATAACTACCAAGTGTTTCACTAGAATTATATCTTCTCTTCCGAGATCATAAACTCTATACATTTTTACGTTCTCATCATACCCAAGTAAGTATCCCGACTTTCCTTTAGCATCTAACTTCCAATCAGATTTTTCTGTGTTTAAACTAAACACTTGACTTCCAAACACCTTTAAGTGTGATATGTTAGGTTTTCTCCCGGTCCATCTTTCATAGGGTGTTTGACCTTTTACAGCTGAGGTAAGGACTCTATTTTTGAGATAGTTAGCACAATTCATGGCTTTTGTCCAAAAGCTTTTCCTTATCTTTTTATCTGTCAACATGCTACGGGCACTATCACTTAATGTCCGATTTAGTCTCTCGGCTACACCATTTTGTTCTAGATTCTTTGGGACAGTCTTTTGGTGTTGAACCCCTTCCTCTTTCAAGTAATCCTCAAATTCATTAGAAGTGAATCCCCCCCCATTATCACTTCTCACTCTCTTTATAGGTGTCTCATGAAGCGTTTCACTCCATGATTTATATTCTTTAAGGTAAGCTGAAGCCTCAGATTTTTTTTTCAAGAAATATACTCTTGAGTATCTCGACCAATCATCAGTGATAGTAAGCATAAATCTCTTCCCTCCAACTGATGGCACTTTAGCCGGTCCCCATATGTCAGTGTGAACCAAATCTAAAACCTTTTCACCCTTATATGTTGCGGCTTTTGGAAAAGGCAATCTGTGGGCCTTTCCTTGAGCACACTCACTACAATCATCCAAAGTCTCATTTTCTCCAAAATGTATGCCCTCAACTACACCCGTTTTCTTCATTTCCTTCAATCTATCTAGATGCACATGTCCCAATCTTTTATGCCACATCATCAAATCACTTACACCCGCATAGTAAACTCCCGTCTATCCATTACTCAAATTCAACCTAAACATTCCTTGGCTACCCTTTTCAGCTGTGAAGTACGCTTCATTCTCATAGCTAGCAACGAAGACTCCTTTCTTAGTACTAGTCTCAAAGCCCTTATCATCTAAGACCGACGTAGAGATAAGATTTTTGTTCAGCTCTGGAATAAAAAGAACATCAGAGAAAGTGACTATAGATGTCTTTCCATCAACTAGGACCCTGAAATCTACTGATCCCACTGAATTAGTGGTCACTATCCTCCCATCCCCATACTCTATCTCTACAGTAGGGATCTTTCTCATTTTGGTAAACAATGGTTTTTCTCTACACATATGCATAGAGGCTCCTGAATCAATGATCCATCCTTCTTCAGGAGCTTCTTTCACTCCACCGAAAGCACACTTTTGCCTCCTTGGAATCTCTGGCTCACCTTTCACCTCCAACTCCTCGTCGAGGAGAAGTTCTCCATCGTCATCATCGGAATCCTCTCCCACGACTTGTGTCGCAACAAATGCCTTCTTTTTCCTTCCGGCCGGTTTTCCAATCGATTCCTCCTTCAATCTTAACTCCGTCAACTTAGTGCACTCCGCCATGTAGTGTCCCGGCTTCTTACAAAAATGGCAAAGCCCCTTTGGAGCCCTTGGTCCAGGTCCGTCATGGTTTCCTCTTCCTCCTCCACCAAAATTCCCATAAGGTTTCTTGGAATCCTTATCCCCCCAGTTAGTACCAGCAGCCAATGCTTGAACACTCTTTCCCCCTCTCCGAATCTCAATTGTGCTTTCCCGAACCAAAATCATTCCCACAACAGAGTTCCAGATCCATCGATGATCTGGCAAGTCCTGAACCCTGTTAACAATGTTTTCATAATCATCTGGGAGTTTCATCAACAAAGTATTCACCTTCTCTTTCTCGGTCTCCCTTTTCCCTGCACTCTCCAACTCCATAAATAACCCAGCCAAGTCATTACAAAAATCTAACATCTTTCCCCCTTTGTATACATATGCTTGTACCTTCTGATCAGCCAGCTTCTGCTGCTGAATCGTACCACTCTTGTAAATGTTGACAAGAGCCTCCCACAACTCGTTTGCCTTGTCAACATGAAGATGAGGTGTAGCCACTGCCTGGGTGAGACGCCCAAGAATAAAATGAGTCGCCACCGTATTGTTGAAATCCCAGATTTCACTATCATTAGCCTCGGTTTTCTGAACATCTACTATCGGAACCGATCCAGTAGGCATCGGTGTGAGTTTCTCCTTCCCCTTCTCCTTCCCTATGTCCGACACGATGCTTTCTCCAACATCCTCTACCTCCTCTGCCCCCGCAGATCCTCCTGTGAACCGAGATCCTCCAAACCTTGGTGGAACCCCCAATTTTGCAGATGGTCGTCGCACACGACCACTCACAATTCCCCAAAGCCTTTTTTCAAACAATGCACCCCTCATCATAGTTTCCCAATAAATAAACCCTGTTCCATTGAAAATGGGCACCCTAGAGGGTGGGCCCATAACCTGTAATTCTGTGACCTCCATTGGTACACAGAATGTCCAGCTTATGTGAAGCCTCTAGGATAGTATATGCACTTTTGACTTTGACAATGAATAAGTCCCACCCTGGGACGCAAAATCTCTAACCAACTACACCCATGTGTAGCCTGGACTCCCCTGAGTCCGCAGCAAAAAGAATCACTGAATTTGCTCACCTGAGCATTAAGTTATGGCTGACCAAAGTTGGTCTATAAATACAAGTGCACTCTGGGAGAGAGGCTGGAAAACTAAAAATATTCTAAGTCCTAAGCTACCTCTCTAAGCCTACTACTAAGGTACTTCGACCAATCATAAGACTGTAAAGTACAAGAAGGTACAGGTACCGCGGTAATTCTTGTACGGCCATAGTACGGCATGGCCGTTCCGCTGACGTGTGTTAGTTCCGGAGCCGTAGTTGCTCCTCCCGTGATATCCGCTACCCAACGATATGTTGCCACATCTCATCCACCGACATCTGGTCCGCAAACCGTCAAACGGCTATTCCGGCATTTCGGCTCCACTGTGAGCCGTTCGATCAGATCTTAAACATTTGATTTCGTCCGTTGAAAATTAAATGTTAATTCGTATATTTCGTGCGGTCCCGATTTCGTGCGGACCGGTATGTTTCCATGCATAAATCGTCCCGTAATTAGTTAAATGAAATGTCCGGGGCGGTATGGCATTAAATAAATATCGCGCCATATTCATATATCGATTTCTTCAAGACTTACTGGATAAGGCGCTCGGCTAGTCCGTACGGTTAACATCCAGAGGTCACTGGATCAAGTCCTTTAAGTGGCAGTTATATTTTGCAGAAAAACTATACCAGAAGATCTGCCTGTCTCCTTTAGCTGCAGCAGGCAGCCATGGCTGTCAGCAGGTCCTCAGTGACTGCGACAAGTATGAGGGCTGCAGTAAGTCCACAAGAAAGACTACAAAATACCTATTTTTTCAACAAAACATAGCAAAGCAATGTGAAGAACAGTTGCGCAAAGACAGGAAAGAAAGAGAACTACACATCCAACAAAACAAGGACGAGATGATGGTGTACCAACACAATCACAACGCAACGAAGCACACGAGCAACTACCAAACGCGCGCGAGAAACCTAATAACAACGACAACAGCGCCTATTTAAAGATCGTGAAAGAAAACGAGAAAAATGTGCGTCTGTGTGGTTTATTAAACCACGTTGCGATTCTTGTTCCCATAGACACTATAGTCACACTTATACCACAAAAAGTACTCTGGTCGTGAATGTACGCATTGAAATGCTTAAATGGAGAAGCATATCATGAAAATAGAGAAATCCGTGTAGATCGAATGTAGTATACGTAATTACCACATTGGACATGTGGATGCAGTAAGACCCACGTCGGCGAAAGAAACTGGTGATCAACGCAATGAACGGCTGCTTTAAAAACGCGCAAGGAAACGAGCTCAAAAGACCTCAGAAAAACGTGAGGAGCAACTACAAAAAGATCGTGAAAAAAAACGAGCAAAACATGTGCTAAAGGACAATATTGGAAATGAGGGGGCAAGGAAAATCCTTCAAGATGTAGAGGCGCAACATACGGTGAACTTAAGGTCAAAGGAGAACGAGGAATGCACCGCAGAAATATAAACTATTCATGTCGAATAACATTTTTCTCTGCAACAATACGAGGATGAAAGAACACAAGTTGTTGTAGAAGAAGTTAATGGTATTCAATACAACATCGAATGTACTCACGAATCTTTCGAAGAGCTAAAAGTTAGACAACACACCGTGCAACAACACAATTTGACAGAAGAACAAAGTGACACTTGAAGATGCACTGATGGTGACCGTCGACGTCAACGTATCACACGACGACATGCATGGGTGCTGAAAACTGCTTTAGGACTTCATGAACATGACACCCGTCTAGAACGATAAAGACTTCCACTTATGGAAATTACATGCACTCATTGCAACGCATAAAAATGGGTAGGAAAGACTGAGGGAGTTTGTTGTGTAGGTGGCAAAGTAAAACTTGCTCCATATGAAACACCTCTTTCAGAGCTTTTAACTTTTTATAACAATACTAATTTATTTATTAAAATTCGTTCTTACAACATGGTGTTCTCGTTTATATCACTTGGTGCATCCCATAGATGTCTCATTCGTATGGATTTTGACATTTTTCTAAAATTTCGTTTTTAGATTTTGCATCTTTCATTAAATGCGTATACTTTTCGTACGGATAAAATGTACGGATATTATATACGGAAATTACAAAAAAGAGACGTTTTATTTCGGTTTGAAAGAAATTTGTACTATACGGATACAACTGAAACTCTGAGACCTCCATAAGTCCTCAGAGTGGACAGCTTCCAAGAAGCCTCTAGGATAATCCTGACCCCTTTTTGTTTAAGCAAAAATAACTGCCACCCTGGCAGACAAAAACTTTGACCAACTTCACCCTTGTGAAGGCAAGACTACCCTGAGTCGATAGCAAAAAGAATCTCTGAATTTGCTCCCCTGAGTAGTAAGTTATGGAGGGTCAAAGTTGACCTTTTGTACAGAAGCTCTCTGGGAGAGGGGGTCCTATCTTCTAATTTTTCTAAGTCCTATCTCACTCACAGACTCTATCTACTGATGTACGGAACCAATCAGAATTGAGTCCCGTACGCAAAAGTACAGCTGCTGGTGTACTTTATGTACGGACATTGTACGACATGGCCAAAATGTCGACACATGTCAAATCCGGATTCGGTGCCATAATCTCCGGAGATTCCACAATCCAAGGGAATTTCGCCACGCGTCATTCGATGTGGCGATGGCCACAAACCGCCGAAATCTTCCTCCGCGATCTCGGCGCTAATCCTGGCCGTCCGATTAAATTCGGCTTTAATCGTAGCCATAATAAATACATGCGTGCTATTTGTTTCATTTACGAAACAAATGCGCCGTACTGATTTTTGTCCGTACCGTAAGTCGTACATTATATATTACTGGATCTATGTATCCCGTAATTCATTTCAGTTAAATGGTTTATCGCACGTATACATATTTAAATAAATATCAAACTATATGCTACGTAACACTATCGCTAGACTTAACGGCTAAGGCTACCGGCTATATCCTATCTGCCGTCCGGAAGGTACAAGGATCAAAACCTGCCGCCGGCACATACCTTTTAATTAAATAAATAAACCCTAATATAAATTCCCGTAAACCTCAGGATAGCCAAGGCAGCCATGGCTCTAGCTTTCTCTCCAATTTCTCAGTGACTGCGACAAGTTTGAGAGTTGGAGAGAGAAGTTAGAGATAGACTGCCTCGACTTCTATATTTCTTTTCAGACCTAGAAAATACTAATAAAACCATTAGTTTCTACACTCCCCTTATTTTCTAGTCAATCTTTAATTTCAGACCACACTTCTCCCTGCAAAAAATTAACTTAGGGGAAGGCACAGGTTTGGTCATCATATCTGCTACCATCTCACTATCTGGTCTGTACTCTAAACTGATTATTTTGTTTTCTACTTTCTCTCTAACAAAGTTGAGTCTGATGTCCATGTGTTTGGCTTTAAAATGGTGTTTAGGATTGGCAGAAATAGCGATTGTTGCCTGATTATCACAAAATATTTTCTGCACACCACTCTTAAGGTGACCAAGCTCACCAAGCAAAGACTTGACCCACATCAATTCTTTTACAGCAGAGCAAGAGGCCATATACTCAGCCTCCATGGTGGACTGAGCAATAACCTTTTGCTGTTTGCTACTCCAACAGCAAGCCCCATCACCCACATATAATACATATCCAGAAGTACATCTCCTCATCGGAGCATCACCATAACTGGCATCACTCCAAGTAGTGATGTCAGTATTCTCCCCACCCAAATGCAACCATAGATCTCTAGTTCCTACCAAGTATCTAAGGACTCTCTTAGCTGCCTCCCAATCCTTCTTAGTGGGAGCATTTAGACTTCTACTCAGCACTCCTACAGCTGCAGCTAAATCCGGCCGGGTACAATTCATAAAATAGATTAGACTTCCCACTACTTGCCTGTAAGGAATAGTCTGCATGAACTTCTGTTCATCAGGAGATAATTCCTCGTCTAAGACTATGACTCCTTCTTCCTCACTCCCCTCACTTCCCTTCTTCAACTCCATTGGAGTTGTACAACTATTAGCTTTATCCATTTGAAATTTTTCAAGCATGTTCCCTATTGCTTCCTTTTGAGTCAATCTTATAATTTTCCTTTTTCGGTCTCTCTCTACTTGAATTCCCAAAATATATTTTGCTTCCCCCATATCCTTCATTTCAAATCTCCCCTTAAGATCGGTTTTCAGTTTATTAATTTTTTCCATTGATTTACTTAAAACAAGCAAATCATCAACATAAATTGCAATAAATATAAAACCTTCCTCATCTTCGAAAACATAGATTGAGTGATCTGAGCTGATCCGAATATATCGTAGACCGGTAAGAAACTCATCAAGCTTCTTATTCCACTGTCGAGGCGCCTGTTTCAAACCATAAAGAGATTTAATCAGCCGGCATACCTTACTCTCCTCTCCTTCTTCCACAAACCCTTCGGGTTGTCGCATGAAGATCTCCTCTTCCAATTCTCCATGCAAAAAGGCTGTTTTGATGTCCATCTGGTGCACTTCCATGTCTTCCGCCGCTGCTAAACTGAGAAGTATGCGGACGGAGGGAAATCTGGCCACCGGGGCAAAGGTTTCCTCGTAGTCAATTCCTTCCTTTTGTGTAAATCCCTTTGCCACTAATCTGGCCTTGTAACGCTCGATTGTGTTATCTGGGTTCAGTTTTAGTTTGAAAACCCACTTACAACCAATTGGTTTTCGGTTAGGTGGACAGTCCACCAGCTCCCAAGTATCGGCTGCCATGATTGAAGCCATCTCCTCATTGATGGTTGTCTTCCACCGGTTTCTTTCTGGACAAGTCATCGCCTCTCCATAAGTTTGAGGTTCATCTTGATGAGATAGTTTAGTTACCTTGTTATTAACCTATTTTTCTTGCAGTCTTTTGCTACTTCTCCTCCCCCCTTCAAAATCTGAGGCCGGAATAGATGGTTCTCGTGGATTCTTTCGAACAAACTCGGCTTCTCCCCTATCCGTTGATTCCGAATCAATTTCCACCACGTCTTCCGTTTCGGGTAGAGTTGTCACTGGAATTTCCACAGCCGAGTCCTTTTCGTTCTGATTTGTACCTGCAAGAATGTCATCTTCTCTAAAACCTGGATAGTTGGGAAGCTCAAAGTCATCGGAATTTTCTGACTCAAATCTGATTTTTACTGGCTTCGTATATTTGAAGGGATCCACAGATTTTCCTTCATCCATAACTACTAGATGCTTTACTAAGATTATATCTTCCCTTTTTAGATCATAAACTCTATATCCTTTAACATCCTCATCATATCCTAATAAGTATCCCGGTTTTCCTTTAGGATCTAGCTTCCAATTGGACCGATCAGTATCTAGACTGAATACTTGACTGCCGAAAACCTTTAAGTGAGATATGTCTGGTTTCCGGCCTGTCCATCTCTCATAACGTGTTTGATCTTTTATAGCTGAAGTAAGAACTCTATTCTTCAGGTAATTAGCACAGTTCATTGCTTCTGCCCAAAACCTTTTTCCTATCTTTTTATCCGACAACATACTTCTAGCACTATCACTTAGTGTTCTATTTGACCTTTCAGCTACCCCATTCTGTTCAGGATTTTCTGGAACTGTCTTTTGGTGTTGGACCCCATCTTCCCTCAGAAAATCCTCAAACTGGTTAGAAGTATACTCTCCACCATTGTCACTCCTTACTCTCTTGATTGGAGTTTCATGGAGTTTTTCGCTCCATGCTTTATATTGTCTAAAACAATCCTCAGCTTCTGACTTGTTTTTCAAAAAATACACCCGAGAATACCGAGACCAATCATCAGTTATAGTCATCATAAATCTCTTCCCCCCCGGTGAGGGCACTCTAGCCGGTCCCCAAATATCTGTGTGTACTAGATCTAGAAGTTTTTCTCCCTTGTAGGTGGTTGTTTTAGGAAAGGGTAATCTGTGTGCTTTACCTTGAGCACACCCACTACAATCACTTATATTATCACTCTCACTGAACTGAATCCCTTCCACCACTCCCATCTTTTTCATCTCTCTTAACTTATCTAGATTCACATGCCCAAGCCTCTTATGCCACATCATAATATCATGAACACCAGCATAATAAAGTTTCTTCTTTTCATTACTTAAAACCAGCCTAAACATCCCATGGCTACCTTTCTCAGCAATGAAATAGACATCCTCCTCAAAACTAGCAGTAAAGACTCCTTCCCTAATGCTAGTGAAAAAATCCTTATCATCTAATACTGATGTAGAGATAAGGTTTTTGTTCAGCTCCGGAATAAACAATACATCGGAGAATGTTAATATGGATGTCTTTCCTTCTACTAACACTTTAAGATCTACCGATCCTACAAGAGTAGTGGTGACTATCCTCCCATCCCCGTACTCTATCTCTACGGTGAAAATCTTTCTTATCTTAGTGAGCAGGTGCCTATCCTTACACATGTGCATTGAGGCACCTGAATCTATAATCCAGCCTGCTTCACCTTTCAATCCACCGTAAGCACATTTCTGCCTTCGTGGAATTTCGACCTCATTTTTCGCCTCCAACTCCTCATCCAAAAAGAGCTCATCGTCCTCGTCCTCGGATTCCGCCTCAAGTACCTGTGTGACAAGGGCCTTTTTCTTTCCTCTCGGGGTACCACCAGTCTGCCCCTCCTTTAACCGAAGCTCGGTTAGCTTAGTGCACTCTGCCATATAGTGCCCCGGTTTCTTACAAAAATGACATAAACCTTTGGGAGCCCTTGGTTCAAACTCGTCGGTATGTTTTTTCTGCTCCCTACCCCCATAGTTTCCGACCGGTTTTCGGGAATCCCTGTTCCTCCAATCAGTCGCAGTTGCCAAGGCTTGGCCACTCTTCCCTCCCCTTCGGATCTCAATTGTATTCTCTTGAACGAGAATCATCCCTACCACTGAGTTCCATATCCACCTTGAGTCAGGCAAGTCCTGCACACGGTAAACTATGTTCACGAACTCATCAGGTAACTTCATCAGTAAACAGTTAACCTTTTCTTTTTCACTAAAAAATTTTCCCGCACTCTCTAGCTCCATGAAGAGTGTAGCAAGCTCATTGCAAAAATCCAACATATTTCCCCCTTTGTATACATACTCCTTAACTTTCTGATCAGCCAACTGTTGTTGCTGAATCGTACCACTTCGGTACATCTCTATAAGAGCCATCCAAAGATCGGATGCCCTTTCTACCTGCAAATGAGGACATGCAAGTCCTTGAGTGAGATGGCGTAGGATGAAGTGCTTTGCCGCCATATTGTTGAAGTCCCTGGTTTCAGTATCATTCTCCTCGTTCCTCGGAATAGGTGACATGAATGCTAAACCAGTTGCTATTGGTGTGGTCGCCTCCTTCTCTTTTCCTTTGTCCACCACCTCTCCTTCCTTTGTTTCCTCCGTTGAAGGTGAATCCTCTTTCCTGGTGAATCTGCTTCCTCCAAACCCTGGAGGAATTCCAAGACTTGATGGACGCCCCAATCGTCCACTCACTATCCCCCAAAAGCTTTTTTCGCATAGAGCTCCTATCATCATACTTTCCCAGTATATGAAGCCTGTTCCATTAAAGATTCGTACCCTAGAGGGTGGGCCCATAACCTGAAACTCTGAGACCTCCATAAGTCCTCAGAGTGGACAGCTTCCAAGAAGCCTCTAGGATAATCCTGACCCCTTTTTGTTTAAGCAAAAATAACTGCCACCCTGGCAGACAAAAACTCTGACCAACTTCACCCCTGTGAAGGCAAGACTCCCCTGAGTCGATAGCAAAAAGAATCTCTGAATTTTCTCCCCTGAGCAGTAAGTTATGGAGGGTCAAAGTTGACCTTTTGTACAGAAGCTCTCTGGGAGAGGGGGTCCTATCTTCTAATTTTTCTAAGTCCTATCTCACTCACAGACTCTATCTACTGATGTACGGAACCAATCAGAATTGAGTCCCGTACGCAAAAGTACAGCTGCTGGCGTACTTTATGTATGGACATTGTACGACATGGCAAAATGTCGACACATGTCAAATCCGGATTCGGTGCCATAATCTCCGGAGATTCCACAATCCAACGGAATTTCGCCACGCGTCATCCGATGTGGCGATGGCCACAAACCGCCGAAATCTTCCTCCGCGATCTCGGCGCTAATCCCGGCCGTCCGATTAAATTCGGCTTTAATCGTAGCCGTAATAAATACATGCGCGGTATTTGTTTCATTTACGAAACAAATGCGCGGTACTGATTTTTGTCCGTACCGTAAGTCGTACATTATATATTACTGGATCTATGTATCCCGTAATTCATTTCAGTTAAATGGTTTATCGCACGTATACATATTTAAATAAATATCAAACTATATGCTACGTAACACTACCGCTAGACTTAACGGCTAAGGCTACCGGCTATATCCTATCTGCCGGCCGGCAGGTACAAGGATCAAATCCTGCCGCCGGCACATACATTTTAATTAAATAAATAAACCCTAATATAAATTCCCGTAAACCTCAGGATAGCCAAGGCAGCCATGGCTCTAGCTTCCTCTCTAATTTCTCAGTGACTGCGACAAGTTTGAGAGTTGGAGAGAGAAGTTAGAGATAGACTGCCTCGACTTCTATATTTCTTTTCAGACCTAGAAAATACTAATAAAAACATTAGTTTCTACAACAACGTACGGAAATTTCTAACAAGTGGCGTTTCATTTCAGCGCGCGAAGTTTGAAAGAAATTTGTACAATTCAACATTACAACAAAGTTGTTGATATTTGTGTATTCTCTAGGTCTATATTAGGATATAAAAAGGCAGAGGCAGTCTGCCTCTTACTCCTTTCTCCAAGCCCCCACACTTTTCGTAGTCACTGAAGGCTAGAGAGGAAAATAGAGTCATGGCTGCCAAAGCTCTTTAAGAGACAAAGAGTAGGTTTGGTAGATTTTTCCAAAATAGTGATTGACGGACATAGGATTTGATCTTGGTACCTACCATCCATCACATCACCCGAAGCCGTTAATTTTAACCTGTAGCGTAGGACCAATGCTAAAGTAAATAGAGTACGACAATTATATAAATGTGAACGAGGCAACACGTTCCATTTAACATATCACCCGACGGACTATAAACGGAAATAAACGAGACCACAGTAATTCCATACTACACGAAATTAACGTGATGACATTTTATTTCGACTGTCGGGATAAACATCTGATTTGAATCAACGGCCGTGGTGCGAGCCGAGATTTCAAAGTGGGTGACTTGGCGTTTTCAGGCACGGCTACTCCGGATGACACGTGGCAAGATCCTAAAGGATTGCGATATCTTTGGAACGCGAGATGACAAGTCTGCATATGACAAATGTCACATTATGGCGATGTTGTAAATGGACCGTACAGAAAGTACTCCGGCGCCTATACTTTCTTATACGGTACACTCAATAGATTGGTCCGTACCTCAGTAGGTTCCGTGTTAATGAGAATTTCAACGGTCAACACAGAACGACAACCGTTGAAATTCAACACTCAACAAAGATTAAATTCCACACGCCCAAACGACACGTGGCATCATCATATAGGATGCTGGAGAAGAAAGGGATAGAACGGCGACGACTTATTCGCCACGTGGCACACCGAGAGTGGTGCCGCATAATTCCGTACATAAAGTACGGTGGCTACTCTACTTTGAATGTACATTATGTAGTGTGCAATAATCTGAATTGACTACAGGGGCTATGAGAGGTTTTGGGAATTGGAACTTTTTTGGTAGATAGCCGCGTTTCTCTGAGAGCACCCATGTATAAAAAGCTCACTTTGAGCAGCCATAACTATCAACTCAGTAGACCATTTTAGTAAATCTTTTTGCCGAGAACTCAAGGGATTCTAGGCTACACATCGGTGTAGTCGGTCAAAATTTCTTCCTGCCAGGGTAGCGGCATTTCTAATGGAAAGTCAAAGTGGGGAATGTTGTCTAAAACTCATAGTCTAAGTTTGCATTTTGTGGTGGAACTGAGCACAGATGAAGTCTTATTTCACAATGGTGAAGTTGTATTTGGGTTTTGATTGTCAGGGTGTCAGTCATTTGGGTTTATATCAACTTGGAGTCGGCACTATCTAGATTAGTTTCTTTTGGATGTGCAAATTCTCTGGGAGAATGGAGCCCATAGAAGTTCAGGTTATGGGCCCACCATCTAGGGAGCCTATGTTTGGTGGAAAAGACTTCACTTATTGGGAGTTTACGTTGGAGGGATTGCTTTTCAAAAAGCACTTGTGGGGAATTGTTTCGGGACAAGTGAGTTGTCCGCCACCCGACATTGGTGGAACTCACTATAGAGATTCATGTGGCGCTTTCTAGAAAACCAATCGAAGATCAGATGTAACGGAAGGTGAAGGGAAAATCATTGCCATGGAAGAGGGAAAAGGAGAAAAGGGAAAAAGAACACCTATAGTGAGGTAAAATGGAGAAGAGAGAAAAACACACAAAGATTCCACGAAAGCAACATTCTGCTTTTGGAGGTAAAATGGAAGTAAAGGGAAGGAAGGTACTTCAGAGAGTTAGACATGATGAGGATGTCAAGGAGTGTAGAAAGTATGACATAGAAATGAGAAAGACAGATCTAGGATCCTTAATTGAAAAAGGGAAAAATAAAAATAATAAGGATTATTTTATAGATATTTTTAAAAACAAACAAAATGGTCGGAAAATGAGACTTCAACAGATCCTGAGGAAATGGGAGAAGTAAATCTAGAGGGGGTTTTAAAGGATAGTGGAGAAGAGGAATATTTAATGAAAGGTTTAGGGGAGGAGAAATATATAATGGGAATAAAATTAGAGAGTGATAGTGGAAAGAATTACATGGGAGAGAATGAGGAAAGTTCAAAAAATATGGTAAGTATCATGGAAAAAAATATAATTACGAAATACGTATATCTCATTAGGAGCTTAGCGAGGACACTTATTTTTGGGAAAATTTAGGGGGTTCCGGATTTGACATCACTAATGGGAGTGATGACATTTATGAAGGTGTGCTTCTAAAAGGGTTAGCATCTGGGCGTGTGTTGCAAAATGGAGATGGGGCTGGCTGTTTGAACTACAAGAGGGAAATCGGATTTTGTGTGGATAGAAAACGGATAAGGTGGATAAAATCTTTGCTGGGATTTATGAAAAGTGGGATGCTAAATAAAATGTGTGATCAACAAGATGGAATGTTTATTTTAGCTCATCTAATTGACCTTTTAAAATATGAGGGTATTTTCTTGAAGCTTTATGAAGGGAAGAGAAAAATAAAGGGAGGGGGTGTTTGTTTTTCTTTAAGGATTGAAAGGAAAATAGACTAGAAAATAAGGGGAGTTTTGATATTTGTGTATTTTCTAGGTCTATATTAGGATAGAAAATGGCAGAAGCAATTTGCGTATAACTCCCTTCTCCAGTCCCCCACACTTGTCGTAGTCAGTGAAAGCTAGAGAGGAAGTTAGAGTCATGGCTGCCAAAGCTCTTTAAGAGACAAATAGTAGGTTTGGTAATTTTTTCCAAAATAGTGATTGACGGACACAGGATTTGATCATGGTACCTACCGTCCATCAGATCACCCGTAGTTGTTAGCTTTAACCTGTAGGGTAAGTCCAATGCTAAAGTATATAGAGTACGACAATTATATAAATGTGAACGTCGCAACACATTCCATT
This sequence comes from Zygnema cylindricum, assembly GCA_037447655.1. Lineage (NCBI taxonomy): Eukaryota > Viridiplantae > Streptophyta > Zygnematophyceae > Zygnematales > Zygnemataceae > Zygnema > Zygnema cylindricum. The sequence goes on from JBBHKE010002870.1 coordinate 325,141, forward strand.
TAACAGATTACGCAACGGACAATACACGCAAATGAACTAGACCACAATAATTCCATACCGCACGAAATTAACGTGATGACATTTTTTTTCAACGGTCCGGATAAACATCTTATTTGAATTGGCGGTCGTGGTACGAGCCGGGATTTCGGAGTGGGCGACTTGGCGTTTTCAGGCACTGCCACTCCGGATGACACGTGTCATGATCTTAGAGGATTGCGCAATCTCCGCAACGCGAGATGACAAGTCTCTATGTGACAAATGTCACATTATGGCGATGTCGTACATGGACCGTGTTGTTTTTCGAAAGCTTTAGTCCTCTCTATGTTCGAGTTGTGAGAGAGAGAGAGTTGTTCAAGACTTAGTTTATTTTTGGGTAAGTCCGGTTCAGTATTTGCCAGAAATAGTGTGACAGTGATATTAGGAGTTCACCGTTCAGTCACACTAACGACACGCGATCTGTGCTGCGAGGAATGCTTGAGTATGTCCTCTGTGGATATACATACATTCAGTAAGGACCACATGATTCTTGAGAGCACATCCATGGTGTCGAATTTCGTGATAAGACGGCTGACAGCTGCCGCCGACAACAGTTGACGAGGCGTGACTAGATTACGATTACTTTTTTTTATTATTGTGATGTGATTGTCGGTGTAAATATTTGTTAGAACAGAATTTTGTCGGTAGTGAAATAGTTGATTAGTGTAAAATGCGTGATTTATGACATACCTTGTGTACATAGGTATACTCACAGTATTGTTGTCAAACGTACGGCTAGAATGCCTCCGTACACTTTAGTATAGTTTCAGTATAAAGTAGGTCCTAGTAAATTTTGGAGTTAAGGAACAAATGATATGAAATACTGGACACTTAGTTTTATGGAATTTCACCTCAGAATCTTTCATAGATCTGTGAGCAGAATTGACTTAAATTTTGTATGTATGTTCCTCTGTATGTTATCTACACTATAATAGATTTGTGGCACTATTCTATCCCTATATTGCAAGTTATTGTCGGTCAAAGTTGTTGTTCAGCCATCGGTCTTTGTGGAAGCTTTCTCTCTTGATTTGTTCTACAATGACTATTGTTGCCTCTTCTTCATCTTCAGTACCAGCAGTTGTCTCAGAAAAATAGGTCACCGGCCCGCCTTCAGGAATTGCTGTCTTTGATGGACGTGAATATCTGTATTGGGCAGATTTGGTTAAGTCTTACTTAAAGCTAGTGAAACTTATTGATGTGTTAAATTGATCCCTGACATAATCTGATGCCAGCTTTGATCACAAAAATGACCAAGCTTTGCATTTAGTGAAGCTTATGATATCAAAAAAATTGCATATGACATATATTAATGTTAGAAAGGCATCAGAATTGTGGGATGCATTGAAATCTTCTTATGTTAAAGCTAGTGACCAGCATCAGATTATAACTGCTGGCCAGATATATGAGTATAAGTAGATCTATCATTATAAGTACATAGGCGATAGTATGGTGGAATACACTAATCGGTTTTGAATGTTATTGTCAGAAAATGCATGTTCTAGGGGGACTTTCTCCCCTTATCATTAGGCCATGATTATCTTAAAGGGGCTTCCTAGTGAATATAAAAGAGCCTTAGATGAAATGAAAAAAAATTCTAATCCTCTTTGGAATTTGCAAACAACTATAGAGTTTATCTTGGCAGAAGAGGCTAATCAGACAGTCTTAGGATTTGGAAAACCAGCTGTAGCATTCACGACTCGATTTCAGAGGGAAACTAGATATCAAGGGAACCAGTTTAGTCCTTAGTTTGAGAAATGTGTTTATTGTTATACTGATGGTCATTCCTTCAGAGCCTGTCCTTTGTATATAAAACCTCTTGAAACACGTATCTTTTGGAAAAGATGGAGACACAGCGGACCTCCCATTTCCCAAAAACTTCTGAATAAAACTGTTGCGTTTTCAGCGGTGGATACGGAATTGGAGAAGAAAAAGACCGAGGAAGAGACACCTGATGTGACCAGTTTTCCAAAAACTGATGACAAAGAAATCTTTTCTCTCGCCAAACTTGATATGATGGAAGGAGAAAAGGACCTCGGATAGATAATGGATTTCGGCAGCTCTTCACACATGTGGTATAACAAGTCTTAGTTTAAGGAGATGTCTTCTATTCCTTTATGTCAGATATTTTATGTTTGTGGCTATGCCGTAGAATCAAATGCCATAGGAAATATAGATATGGATTGTGTGATAGATGGAAAGGTTGTTAAAAGAACTTTATATGATGTCTTGTATGTTCCAAAGTTTAAGAAAAAATTGTTTTCTACGTTTGTAGCTGAAAGCAAAGGCTTTGAGGTTCTCCAAAAAAATGGCAAAAAAATAGTGAGCAAGGATGGAAGAATAGCTCTAGTAGGAATTAGAGAACCAAACGTTTTGTACCGCATGGACCTGGCTAATAAAATTGATTTTGCTTACTCTAATGTCTTATGTGATAATGTTTTGTGGCATAAAAGGCTTGGTCATGTGCATCATAAGAGACTTACTAAGATGATAAAGCATGATATGATAGAGGGAGTCAAGCTTGGTCAAAAAGAGTCTCAAGTTTGTGATGGTTGTGCTCTCGGAAAGCTTCACAAGCTTCCCCTACCACAAGTTTCTGATCATCGAGCCACATATCTCCATGGTATTATTCACTCTGATGTCTTCGGCCCTTCCAAAGTTCTCTCTCTTGGTGGCAGCCGCTATTTTTTCACCTTTACAGACGAGTATTCTTGGTACAATCGCCTATACTTCATGAAGAGAAGAGCGAAGTCTTCACTCATTTTAAAAACTACAAAATCTGGGCGGAGAAACTTCACGGCAAATATATTCTTGCTTTGCAGACGGATAATGGTGGAGAGTATGCATCCCATGACTTTGCTGAATTTTTGAAAGAAAAGGGCATCTCTCGTGAATTTACTGCTCCGTACACACTGGAACAAAATGGTGTGGCCGAGAGACTTAACCGTATTTTAACTGAATGCACTCGATCTATCATGGCCGATAAAGGTGTGGATCCAAAGTTTTGGGGGGAAGCTTTTCATTGTGCTTCCAACATCAAAAATAGAGTGGAAACCCAAGCTGTTAAGGGTAAGATACCTTATGAAGTGTGGACAGGCAGAAAGCCAAATGTCGGTCATTTTAGAGCCTTTGGTAGCAAATGTTTTATCTTGGATAATCTTCCAAATTGGAAGTTTAGTCCAAAATCTGTACCTGGTGTCTTTTTGGGCTATGATGATGAATCTGCAGGTTATAGAGTGTATAATCCTCAAAGAGGATGCCTTCGGACAGCCATAAATATTCAAATTAAAGAAGAGAGTCAATCTGTGGATGTTTTTAGTATGGATGCAGCTGAAAGGAATGAGAAAATACGAGAGAATATCATTCTTGAGCAGGTACCTTTTACTTCATATTCTTTTACTTCCTCTACCTCTCTCCCAAATGCCTCTGGGCCGACAAATCCTCTTTTCGGAGCTGCTCCTTCTCCTAATCCTCTTACTAATCCACGGCCTCTGCGACAGACAAGGGGACGAACAGTTCTCGCGTCAGATTTTCTGGGGGGAAGAAGGCAAAGTAGCCGCCTTCGTGGCGACCGAGTGGGGAGTGCTTTTTCTGCAAGCACAAAGGAGCCGCTTACTATTCAGAAAGCCTTTTCCGTTTCTGAAAAAGGATCATTGGATCTCAGTTGCAAATGACGAGATAAAGTCAATTATGGAAGGTCAAACGTGGGAACTTGTGGAGATCCCACCGAAAAGGAAAGCTATCGGTTGTAACTGGGTCTTCAAATTAAAATTGAATTCTGACAATAAAATTGAGAGATATATAGCTAGAATGGTCGCTAAGGGATTAAGTCAGAAGGAGGGAATTGATTATGAAGAGACTTTCTCTCCAGTGGTTCGCTTTCCTGCCATTAGAGTTTTATTGTCTCTTCCTGCAATAGACGATATGGAATTGCATCAGATGGATGTTAAGACGACTTTCTTGCATGATGATTTGGAGGAAGTAATTTATATGAAGCAGCCAAAGATATATGCAAAAAAAGGGAAAAAAAATCTAGTTTGTAAACTGCTGAAGTCCTTGTATTATTTGAAACAAACTCCGAGACAACGGAACCTGAAATTAGATGAGTATTTAACCAAAACCAATCTTGGATTTATCACAATCAATGAGTTTTTAACCAATCTTGGCTTTATCACAATCAATGAGTTTTTAACCAATCTTGGTTTTATCACAATCAATGAGTTTTTAACCAATCTTGGCTTTACATGAATCAATTCAGATCACTCAGTCTATGTAATGCAATGTCAGGATGAAGTTATTTAAATGGCAGTGTATGTAGATGTTTTGTTGTTGATTAGCAAATCTATCAATGAGATTAATAAAATAAAAGCAGCTCTGAATTCCCAGTTTGAGATGAAGTACTTGAGTGTGGCTAAGTATATTCTAGCAATTCAGGAAAAAAGAGATAGGAAACATAAAATTATTTATTTAACTCAGAAAGAAGCAATCGAAAACATGTTAGAAAAGTTTGGCATGCTAGAAGCAAAGGGGAGTGCCACCCCTATGGAATTCAAGCAAAACTTGAAGGGTACAGAAACGGATGGTGGTGTTTTGGTTGATGATTCCTTCGATTCAAAGGAGGCAGATTCTATGTCCTCTAATCTTTACAGGCAGATTGTGGGAAGCCTTTTTTATTTCATGAACTGTACTCGTCCGGACATCGCAGCGGCGGTTGGAGCTTTGAGTCAAAGCCTGCAAAATCAGAGGAAGTCGGACTATGATGCAGCAAAGAGAGTTCTTCGTTATCTTGCAGGAACTCGAAATCTTAAACTCTCTCTCGGTGGAGAGGATGTCAAAATTCATACATGGAGCAATGCAAGCGACGGAGATATGCCCAGCCAACGCTCCACCACCGGATACATTCTGAAGATCGGCAGTGGAACTTGCTGCTGGAGCATCAAACTTCAGAAGGTAACAGCTCACTCTACCATGGAGGTTGAGTACATGGCTACCATCTCGGTAGTTAATGAGTTACTTTGGGTAAATTATGTCCTCCAAGAGCTTTCCTTTATGCAATCTAAACCTCAAATAGTTTGGTGTGATAATCAGGCAGCCATAGCAATTGCATCTAATCCAAGCCATCACTTTAAGAGTAAGCACATTGATATCAAGTTGCATTTTTTGAGAGAAAAGGTGATGAGAAAAGTCTTGAAGTTGAGTTATTTACCGGATGAAAAAATGGTTGCAGACATTGTTAGATTTCTTAGAAATCCGGGATTCGGCATGTCCCACACTTGGGAAAATTGAGCCGGCCAGGGTTCGAACCTGGGACCTTTCACTTCAGCTGCGAACGCACTACCACTGTGCCACCAGCTCGATGTAGAGACTGGCGGGTCCGTACCCTTTTCTTACGGGCGGCTCGAGTATGGATATTCCATATTCTACCCCGTATTGGACCGGCTTCACGTGCCAATCCAACATCCTAATGATTAGTGACACGTTGTTTGTTATTAATAAGTTAAAAGAGTACCTAAGTCTAGATTTTAAAGTTACAGATCTTGGAGAAGTAAGGTACATCTTGGGGATAGAAGTCATAAAGTCCAGCGAGAATGTAATTAAATTAAGTCAAGCTCAGTACTGTAGAGAGGTCTTGACTAGATTTGGTATGATTGGCGCGAAATCTGTCTCGACGCCATTAGATCCAAAAGTACAGTACAGAAAGTACGAAGAGGAAGAAAATGTTTCAGTACCATATCGTGAAGCAGTTGGTAGTTTAATGTATTTGAGTGTAGGCACGCTTTCGAATATTGCGGCGGCGGTGTCAATTGTCAGTCGTTATTGCAACGCTCCAAAAAAGAATCATTGGGAGGCACTGAAACAGGCATTTCGCTATTTGGTTGGTACGATCGACTTTGGCTTGGTGTATGCGTCCAAAACGGAATCTTTGTAGTGTATCGGTTATTGTGACGCAGATTGTGGGGGAGATTTCGACAGTGGAAAATCCACGTCAGGGTACGCATTAATTTTGGGCGGCGCGGCAATATCTTGGAGTTCGCGACTCCAACCTACGATTGCACTAAGTTCCACAGAATCAGAATATATGTCTACGTGTCATACTGCGAAGGCGTCTGTGTGGATCAAGGAGATGCTTGGTGAGTTGGGCGTTGTAATTGGTTGCTTGCACAACTTTACTGACAGCATGAGTTTAATGGCGCTTGTGAAAAATCCGGTCTTTCACAAGCGAACAAAACATATTCGTATCCAGTGGCATTTTGTACGCGATTTGGTTGTTGTGAAGGGGATTGAGTTTACGTACGTGTTGACTTTGGAGGAGTTCACAAACATGTTAACTAAGGCGGCGGTTTATGACGTACTTTTACGTGGACGACCTAAATTAGGTTTATTTTCAGTTTGAGAGGGGTTTTCACAAAGAGAGGGGGATTGTTAGGTTCTTTGTGAAACGACGTCTCAGTTATGTTCAGCGTCGTAATATAATTTTATGTTGTTACGTGTGGCGTGGTGTGATTAGTTTAGATTTATATAGTTTGGTTTGGTTTTGCGTGCATAGTACGTTAGAAATGTACGGCAGTCATGTATTTTCGAATAGTACTGCGTACGGTAAGTTGTTTCGTTGGTACCTTGTTTTGATTGGTTCGCGCGGCGTACTTTTGTACGACGTCGCTTGAGTAGTACTTTGCTGTTTCGTGAGAGAGAGTATTTAGGACTTAGTTGTTTGGGAGAAAACTATCTTTTGTAAGAGGGGAAATATTCCGATGAAATATATTTGTCTTTTACTGGAGTGATCTCTTCTTGCTATCTTTTGCTTCCGCACTACATCTTGTCTTCCTTCTATCTTTGTGTGTATCGATCCTTACATTCCACACCAAAATAGCTTGGCGGCCACCCAAGTGGTGAACACAACAAGAACCAAACAAACACAAAAACTTAAGACAAAGACAAACCAAAAAACAAAAAGACGGAAAAAAAAAACAACAACAACTACAACCAGAGAAACACACACGCAGATGTTGGGTTACAGATTTCCATTTTTTTTCAGGTTATTTTGGTTCTTTTCGCCTTTCCGTATGGCTCCTCAAAAACGGCGGGCATCACAATCATCTTCCCCGTCATCTCCCACCTGTTTCCGACTGTTTCCGACTGTATCAAAACTTCTCGGGGGAGTCTCACCCTTCTGTTCCTCAAATGACCACTGTCGCCTCCCCACCTCCGCCCTCTTCCCAACCTTCTGAATCAAACACTCCCCCCAACCATATTTCTTCTCCCCTACCTGTGATGCCCAATCCCCTTTGTATACCTACACCACGTTATTATCCCCCTCATCGTCGGGAGCCATCCAACACTTTGTCTTTGGCCCCTATCCCAAACTCTCCCCTTCCACAACCACAATTCGTTACATGTTCAACCCCTCCTCCTCTAGCCCCTCCCACATTGGTTCCCCCTCCCGTGCCAACCCCTGCGCCGAATAACCCTCCCACCACCTCACCTGTTGCATCTCTCTCTCAAGCTCCTCCCTTTACCTCTCAACCTCCAAGCAACCAAGCTCCTCGTCCTCCTCCCCTTGTCAACCCTTCTTCAAATGCTCCGGCTTCTTGGGTTCCTTGTCCAGGCTATTGGAAGCTCTACGCTACAGGTGTCAATTTTGCAAGACATGTGAGAGCGTGTCCAAAGCTTGCTTCGACTCCATCACCGTCGCCTTCTCCATGCGGTCCTCCACTTACCAATCTCCCCAATCCACGACACCCCTCTCATAGTGATTTTATCCGCAACCTTAATGTGTTAGGTTGTTACCATCTCAATTACCCTCGACCTCGACTTTACTCACACATGCCTCAACATCTTCGTGAGGATGTCTAGGCAACTCTTTAGTTCCCACTCGGAATTTAAGCTAATGATATCAATAATCAAGCGGCCTGGTACCTTTTACTCTTGTTTACGCTTTAGGTTCTACTTTTACCTTCTGGTTGGGGCGCTAGCAGAGCCTGTGAAACGCGTTCTAGATGTCAATGTTTCTTACGCAGGGATTGGAAATCTCTTCAATAAGAGCATACGGATAGAGTTATCTCCCTTTTAGTGACTCCTCGCTGTCATGCTCCAATTCTTGCCTCCACAACCCGCATGCGTCGCGGCGTACATCTTCGGCGTTGTGGTGAACTCTCTCGGGCGGCTCAGGCGCTTCTGCCTTTTGCACCATCGCCAACTACAAAGTCAATTGTTGAGGCCGTTCGCACCCTTCACTCCACCGCACCTAATGAACCTTTGTCTTTTATTTAATCATATGCCTCTTTAGAACATTTTGAGCTTGACTAAGATACCTTCGCCAAAGCTCTTGTCCGATCCCCTCATCTTTTGGCTGGGGACCTTCTAGGATGGTGTATGAGATTTTTCGTGATATTTTCCCTCCAGAAAATCCATCCTAAGGTTTTGATTTAGTGTTTAATGTGGCCTCCCAATTGGCTCAAGTAAATGTGCCACGCACTATAGTACCCTTTTTGGCAGCAACACGTCTTGCAGCTGTCTCAAAGCTTGCTGGTGGTGTTCGACCTATTGCTGTGTGGGGGGTCTTATATCGTCTTGTGGCTTGATCAATGTGTCTACAACTTCATGGGGCATTCCACGATTATTTTTTCCCTCATCAATTTGGTGTTGCTATACGGGGCGGTTGTGAGGCAGTCATCCATGGTTTATGTGCGACAATGGACATGCATCCAAATAGGGCCGTTCTCCAAGTTGACAGCGCTAATGCTTTTAACACTTTTGATCGTAATGCCATTTTTCACGAATTAAGACACGCCCCCCCTCACATCAACCAACATTACCCTTTTGTTCACACCTTTTACTCCTCGCCCAGCTCTTTTTTTTACTCTTATGGTGGCCCATTGGTAGATGTTGCCACTTTAGACTCAGTTACGGTACTCGTCTAAGCGACCCTTTGGAAAACCTTTTATTTGCTCTCGCCTACTTACAATTCTTGCAAGCATCTGCTACCGCTTTCCCCAATTGTTTGTTCCCTTTGGTGGCGGATGACACACATATTATCAGTCCGCTAGACCAGGTGGTTCCTGCCTTCCGCTATTTTTTTGAGCAACTTTCAAGGATAGGTTGTTGAAATAAGTAGTTTTTAGTATATTTTCTAGGTCTAAATTTATTAGAAAACATGAAAAGAAAATGTAGGCAGCCTGCCTCTATCTCTTCTCTCTCTCTCGCCCCCATACTTGTTGTAGTCACTGCCAAATAAGGCTCCTAAGTCATAACAATAATCATTCCTACTTCTTCCCTTATAAGTATAAGATGAAATCATATTTTTTGCTAGCTACTGATGCTGCAATGACCCACGCTTTTACTTTTTTACTAGTGACTCCCAAATATAAGAAGAAGTTTGATTTTCATAAAGGGAATGGCAATGCCTTTGACAACACTTTTAAGAATTATTTGTTTAGTAACCGTGGCCTTATAGTGCCATTTTTTATAGTCTGACCATTCGGTATGACTCCCTCCCACTCTTGCTGGTAGTATTACTGCCGGTGTCGTCCTTGAGAATGGGGTTTCTCGAGATTTGAATCCTCTTTTTTCTCCCTCAATGACAATTTCCTCCACTTCCTCACCATCCTCACTGATAGTGGCAGATGCTATGGCAGATGTAGTTGTGGAGGTGCTAGAAAAACTTGTTCCTCCAAACCCTGGTGGTGGGGGGCATCGAATTTTTCCAGACACTATGCCCCTTAGATGCTACTCAAATAGTTCTCCCTCTATCTTCATTTCCCAATACAAAAAGTTTGATCCATCAAATATGGGCACCTTAGAGGGTGGGCCCATAACCTGAAACTTGTGGCCTCCATTAGCCCACAGAATGTACAACGTATGTAAGACCTCTAGGATAATGCTTGCGCCTTTTTTTTCCCACTGAATAAGGGCCATCCTCGCACACAAATATTTTGACCACCCTCAACCTTTTGTGGGCCTGACTCCCTCGAGCCAACTCAAAAAGAATCATTGAATTTCCTCCCTTGAGCAGTAAGTTATCAATGGTCAAAGATGACTTTTATAAATACAAGCTCAGAGAGAGGTGGCTAAATTTCATTAAGTCTTAGTTTGCCTACTCACAATTACGTACTACTAAAGCCTAAACCAATAGGAATACTATACAGTACAAGAAGGTCTAGTGGCTGATGTACTTCTTGTACGGCCATTATACGACATTGCCTTCCAAGTGACACCAAATTATGAGCCACGGTTCCTCCTCCCATCTTCTCCGGTATCCAATTTTGTGATTGCGTGACGCTATCTCCGAAAGCTGCTAAAAGTTCATTCTAGGTTGGCGGCTGCATTGACGACTGCCGATCAAATTATTTTACATGGTTCGGTTTCGCGTCCGTAAATGATGTCGCAGGTCGTCATTTTACATGCGCCTCTTTGTTAGTTTGTTTCGTTAAATGAATTTGTTTTTGCGTAACTGTTTATTACAATACCAAACCCAGTATGTGCATTGATTTTACAACGATTAAAAGGCGGACTACTTTGAACTATAGAGGATCCAGGATCAAATCCTGGCCTGTATAACTTTTTGGAAAAGTATCCTCTGTTCCAACCTGCCACCTTTTGACCAAAGGAGGCAGCCATGGTTTCTTATTTCCTTGACCTTCTCTCTCTATAGAGTGTAACAAAGAATAGATAAGTGAACTTTGAATTTTCCCCTTTAAACAAGGAGGTTTGTCGTGAGTGTTTGTCTTAGCCAAGACGGTCTTTTCTGAAGAAGATAAGTCTATGTAAGAGGAAAAAAAAACAGTTAAACCGCTAAACGACAAGCCGCGTAAACGTTTTCAAAGGTACATCTATTAAAGGTGTGACCAAGGAAAGTGAAATTACAACTTGAATCGCTATTAGCGTTAATAACTCGAATTCGGTGCCCCCAATTTTTGACACAAATTCTTAAATAAATATAATAATTCTAAAATGTTTTTAACGTTATTTTAGGTTCTTTCATATTAGGGTGAATAACCATAATATAATGGCGTTTTAAATAGTGTGACATACGGACCATTCGTTTCCGTACCATTTTGTACTTTTATAAGTAAAAATGTACAAAAAAAAGTTTATTACAGTCGCGCGCGCATGTGAATGTGCACTCAAAAAACATGTGACAAAATAATGTGACGTTACACGATTCACAATATAGCGTTAAACTTTGACTGCGTGAAAGTCGCAAGCACGTGTGGATGTCAAAACTTGCGACGACGTACGATTTCGAGCATTTTGCAAATGTACCTATTTTAGTGTAAAGATCTTAATCGCCGACAATTGTTATAGAGAAAATCCCAAATTAGAGTTATTGATAAATTAGAGTTAAGTTATTTTATATAAAATTTGGAAATCCCAAATTAACTTTAATAATGCTAATTGTTTTTCAACCCTAATATTTCATAACGCTAATAGCGATACACGATGTATAGTACCCCTTTAATCGCTATTAGTGTTAATGATTTTTGTGCCACTTAAAACATCTTTTCTTCGTACACACTTGTCCGATTTTCAGTTTGAGACCGCCAACCGGAAGCTGGGAGCATTACCTTTCAATCACAACTGTCAAATCTATAATCTGACATGTGTGTATAGAGAAAAGATATTTTAACTGGCGTATAAATTATTAACACTAATAGCAACGCATGGTGTACTGTAATGTAATGACAATTAGAATAATAGTCGCGGGCGACCCGGTGCTTTGCCCTTTGGTTACCAAAGGCCCTTTTGGTTGCACAGTAACATAAAAAATGCGACAGATTTGCGATAGTTTTTTTCGGTTCGTTGATAGATATTTTGTCGACCGTCAAACTTCTTGCGGCTACGATTTTTGTACGGCTATTTCGTCGACCGTCAAACTTCTTGCGGCTACGATTTTTGTACGGCTATTTTGTCGACCGTCAAACTTCGTGCGGCTACGATTTTTGCACGGTTGAGATTTTTCAATCCAAGGAAAAATCTGGTACGACGATATAGATATTGATTCATTTTGATCGTCAATGGGAAAATAATTTCGGCAATTCATTTGCAATTCTGTGTCCTCCATTGGACTACAGAATACAGGAAGCCTCTAGATAGTATTTAACTAACCCACTTTAAGCCAGAACCACTTCTGCCCAAGAAGGCAAACTGACAATTTGACTGCACCCCTGTGTAGCCTGGACTCCCCTGAGTCCGTAGCAAAAAGAATCACTAAAAACGGCCAACCAGCCGATAAGTTATGAGGCAGTAAAAATGCCAATTTGTACAAACTCTCAAAGGGAGAGGTGACTACCTACCAAAATTTTCTAAGTCCTGATTCTCTCTAATAACTCCTATCTACTGAAGTACGGACCAATCACATTACTGTATCGTACACAAAAGTACTACTGCCGATGTACCTTTTGTACGGCCTATGTACGACAAGGCTATGAAGTGGACGCGTGTTCGCTTTTCACTCATCCGTACGTTCCTCGGAATTCCTATGACCGAATGTCATCTCTCCACGTGGCTCCAGGTCATGCCACGTCACAAAACGCCAAAGTGACCACTCCGGGATTTCGGCGATGATGTGCGCCGTTGAATTTTATGCGAAACGCAATCTTAGCCGTAATAAATACTTGCGCGACATTTGTTCCGATGTCGAAATAAAATGCATGGTATCCGTTTTGAATTAGTGCCGTACGACGTACTTTATAAAACTAAATCTATGTACGCCGTATACAGTTCTAGTTAAATGAATTTTATCCACTCGAACTAAATATATATCTATCACATACCATAACACTTAGCATTGGTCCTAGTCTATTAGGATAAAGCTGACCGCTACCGGTCAACTTGATGCACCGCAAGTACCGGGATCAAATCTCTGGTCCGTCAAGTATATTTTTAGTAACCTACTAAAATAGCTGTTCTGTTGAACTAAGGCAGCCATGGATCAACCTCTCTCTCTTACCTTTAGTGACTACAACAAGTATGGGAGCTAGAGAGCGGAGGTGGAGGCAAGCTGTCTGTCCTTTTTCTTTTCCTTTTATAAAACATATTTAAACCTAGAAAATACTCTAGAAATCTATAAATTTCAACATCATTGCGCAGGTACAGTATTGTACCGTTCAGTATTGTACTGCACCGTTCATTATTGTAATGTACAGTACTATGTTCCTTACGTGTCCCTTTCCAATTCTAAGACCGGCGGTTCTGGACTGTCTTGTCAACATCTCCCCTTTTCTCGTCATTGGAGCGCGAATCAAGTTCTCTTCCTGTTAACCACTACCTTCGTCTCCCTTTTCCTCATTCCCTCCCTCCCTCCTTTTCCCCCTCATCAATTCTAAATATTTGGAATTTTCAATAGAGGAGAGGGGGAGGGAGATGGAGAGGGAGAGGGAGGGGAGAAGTGTAGATGTTTATTTTCTGACTGGAGGGTGAGAAGGAAGCTATTGCCAGGTAAACCGTGACAGTTGGTGCCTTAGCTGCCCTCAAAAGTACCCAACAGACTGTTGTACAATACTAATTATAACAACTAATTATAAACGTTAAACCCGAAAAAAAAAAAAAACGCGGACGTAAGTCTTATCGTAAGTTGTGTTATATGGGCTATTCATGTGATCTTCTTAGATCGTTACTTTGATCAACGACCGTCCGATCGTCCAAATCTGACGGTTTAAATAAGAAATACCTCAAAATTCACGAAAAATAAAAATTTGTCTGAATGTTTTTCAAAATTTAGGCATGACGTTTAAATCTCTATTGATCGATGTGCAACTGTTACAATTATTTTTCAGTTTGCAACCAATATGGGTCTTAACTCTTACGGTCATATTGTATGTTTTGCGTACAATAGGCATATTGTATGGGCCTACTTTCACCTACTTTTGAACTATGCATACTATATATGCTTTCCTGTAATCTTGCGATGCGACAACGTCAAATATTTTGGGACCACGACCGACAATTTTTTTGGCGTCTCTACACGTGGCGTTTTGTCGCTTCTCACTTTCCAAATAGAGAAATCGAGAAAGTGAGGTTGGGAAGGAGCCGATGACTTGCCGGCCAGTTAACTTAGCGGCTTGTCGGCCCGTTAATATTTGACGGAAATTGTACGTTTTTTGTGTTTACATCAATATACGCCAAAATTATCCAGCTTATCCGGAGCTGGCAGGGCATCAAAAATTCCGTACCCCAGATTTGTCTTACTGATAACGACAAATGCATTTTGTCATGATAAATGTTGTTATAAATCTAGCCATCCATTTAGGACTTTGTACAATTGCCTAAATGGTATTTCCTACGTGTAAAAGTTTAAATAGTTATCACATCTTGTATATCCCAACACAATTCTTAGATTTTAGGACAAGCTAACGGCTACTTTCACGGACTCTATGTACCACGATTAAATCCTGGGTCCGTGAAACCTTTTTGGTAAATCTACAAACTTCTTTTTCTTTTCTCATTCACACATCATAGACAGCCATGGCTCTACCCCCCTCTCCTTTTTCCTGTGATTGCGACAAGTGTGAAGACTTGAGAGAGGAGTTAGGCTTTGTGTGCTTACTTTTCTCCCTTTTTATTTTACAACCTGCAGACCTAAAACTTACCCTAAAAAAACCACTAACTTCTACAACTATTCCCCAAAACCTTTTCTCACATAAAGCTCCTGTCATCATACTCACCCAGTATATAAAGCCAATTCCATTAAAGATGGGCACCTTAGAGGGTGGGCCCATAATTTGCAATTTGAGACCTATAGGTCATCAGATAGTAGCTCTACAAAAAGCTCCTTGGGATAACCTTGGACCCATTGTAGTTTCAACAAGATTTTACTGCCACCTAGTAGAAATAACATTGACCAACTTCAACCATGTGAAGACAAGACTCTTTTGAGTCGATACCAAAAATAGTCTCTCAATTTGCTCTTCGGAGCATTAAGTTATGAAGGGTCAAAGTTGACCTTTTGTACAGAAGCACTCTGGGAGAGAGGCGGCTACCTACCAATTTTTCTAAGTCCTAAATCCCTCTCTAAAACCTCTACTACGAGTGTACAACACCAATCAGAATGCTGTGTCGTAAGATATATGTGCGGGAGTATTTTTTGTACGGCCATCGTACGGCATGGCCAAAAAGACGACCCTTGTCATATCCGAATTCATTCCCATATTCTCTTAAGATGTCTCAAGCCAACGAGGGTGTGCCACGTGTCACTTGACTTGGCGGTGACGAAAAACCGCCAAAACGCCTACTCCGCGATCTCAACACCTATAGTGGCCGTTCGATCAACCTAGCTTTCAATTATAGCCGTCGAAAATAAATGCGCGGCATTTTTTTCGTCGTCGAATCAAACGCGCGATATCTATTTCGTGAACTACTATTAGCCAAACTCATAATCTTACTATGTTTATGTGCCAAAAGTTCATTCGCATTCTTAAATGAATTTATCTATGTGTCTCTCTTTAAATGTTTAACGAACCCTATGTACCTCAACAGTAGTCATAGACTATAGGATAAACTTAACGACTACTGTTGACTTTGACGAACGGTAGGTAACATGATCAAATCTTGGGTCCATCAAGTAACTTCTCCTAAACCTACCAAAACTACTGCTTGTCTTTGTTGTTCTATGACAATTGGTGCAGGTGGAGCAGCAGCAATAGTTGTAGAAGTAG
This sequence comes from Zygnema cylindricum, assembly GCA_037447655.1. NCBI lineage: Eukaryota > Viridiplantae > Streptophyta > Zygnematophyceae > Zygnematales > Zygnemataceae > Zygnema > Zygnema cylindricum. The sequence goes on from JBBHKE010002870.1 coordinate 340,827, forward strand.
ACATAGCTAAAACACAAGCTTAACAAAAATCCCACCAAAACACCATTTTTGATTCACTACACAATCACGCAGACAGGTCAAATTAGCACCAACTAAAGCACGTAAACAAATCACCATACAAGCTGTCGATACCCAAAATTACAACACAATTGGTCCAGTAAACCATAAGTTATGCACTCTGCAAGTTTCCCAAAAACTGCCCTTAGATTTCCATATTCCTAAAACTGGATATCAAAATATTTCTAAATCCTAAAATTTATACACTAAGAGGGTATCTACTGCTTAGTGACCAATCACGTGTCTGTACTTGGAATAGAACTACTGTACTGTAGTACGACATAGTACCTTAACGTACTTTCAAAAACCTACTTGCAACTAGCCTAAAGCAAAATAGTAAACACTATTTACTAATGCACTACACTACGAAAATTTGTTTCTTCAAATATTCACAATTTGTCGCCGTACATATAATGTTGTTGCTTAGTCGGCAATAACCAAATAAATCCAACCGGCAGTGGTTAACTTGTACGAATATCTGGAGTGCTTACGAAGCACCTCGTCACCTGTGGTCCTTACTCAAATCTTAGCCGTTAGTCTGGTTAAAATCGGCGTCCAGTATTTTTCCTTTACAATTTTTTTCCCAGACGTCTGGTTCACTTTTGCCATCCGATCCGCCGAATTCACTCGTTCGATAAGTGACATGTGTTCAGAACCATTTTGCGCTTCCTGCATTGTCTGTAAAGTTGACGCGTGTCTATCTGACTAAACAATATTCTCTGGAGTTACTACTTCACTATCACACTATTTAAGGTAAGTAGTACAACTAACTTGAACCAAAAATATTTGAAGTTATAAACCTCCCCTCACAACTCTATCTATTGAGGACAAAGCTTTAAAATCAACACTCCCCTAAATCTTTAGACTCGGTTATTCACTAAACCCAATAACATTTCTCCATTAGGTCCAGGCAGAGCTTTAGTTAGCATATCTACAACCATATTTTCATCCGGCAAATACACAATTTAATGACTCTAGCAAGCACCTTTTCTCGGACGAAATGTATTCTGACATCCATATGCTTACTCTTAAAGTGGTGAATGCGATTGGAGGCTATTGCAATGGCTACCTGGTTGTCACACCAGATGACTGGGACCAGTCTGCATGTGTCCCAATTCTTGTAAAAGTGCCTTTACCCATAGGAGTTATTTGAGGGCAGAACTTGCTGCTATATATTTTGACTCCATAGTTGACTGGGTTGTGACCTTCTGAAAATCTGGTAGTTGATTTTCTGCTAGGCATGTGGCCATAGCTAGCATTGCTCCAGGTATGCCGCTTGACTTCTCCTCCTTGAAGGACAAGTTTGAGGTTCCGAGTTCGTGGCAGGTATCTCAGAACTCTTTATGCAGCTTCCCAGTCTGCCTTTTTCGGATTTTGCAAATTTCTACTTAAAACACCAACAGCAGCTGGAATATCGGGCCTCGCAAAGTTTATAAAATAAATAAGGCAATCAACTACCTTCTTGTATGGTTTTGAAGCTATAAAATCCTCCTTCCCTGACTCTAATCTCTCACTAACTAAAACACCTGAATCAAAGTCACTTCCCTCTAATTTTGTCTAAATTCCATGGGAGTTACACATCCTTTAACTTCTTTCATTTCAAACTTTTCAAGCATGGAACCTATATCCTCCTTTTGGGTTAACATTATTTGTTTCTTGTTTCTATCTCTCTCTACTTGTATCCCTAAGATATACTTGGCCTCACTGAGGTCTTTCATCTTAAATCTAGATTTCAAGGCTTCCTTAATACGGTTTATTTCATTCATAGATTTTGCCGATTAGCAGCAGATCATCTATACATACATCAATGTAGATTATTCCATCTTCACCCTGCATAACATAAAAAGAATGATCTGAACTAATTCTTTTACAGCCTAGTCTAGTTTAAAATTCATCCAACTTCAGGTTCCACTGTCTAGGGGCTTGTTTCAACCCATACAAAGATTTCATCAATTTACATACTAGTTTCTCCTTCCCTTTTTCGACATACATTTTTGGTTGTTGTATATAGATAGCTTCTTCAAGCCCTCCATGTAAAAAAGCAGTTTTAACATCCATTTGATGAACTTCCATATTTTCAATTGCTGTTAGACTTAATAGAATTTTGACTGTTGGAAACCTTACCACTGGAGAGAAGGTCTCCACAAAGTCAATTCTTTTTTTCTGATTGTAGCCTTTGGCCAAAAGTCTGGCCTTCTATCTTTAAATGGTGCCATTTGGGTTCAACTTTACCTTGAACACCCATTTATTGCCGATGGCTTTTCTTTTCGGAGGAAGATCCACCAACTCACATGTTTGAGCCTCCATAATAGATTTCATTTCGTCATTTGCTTCCTTGATCCATTGAGTTTTCTTCGGTGATCAAAAGGCTTCCCGAATGGTCTTAGGTTCCTCCGAGGTAGTAGAGAATGCAAAGTGCGATTCAGATTGCAAACGGCTGATAGGTCTCCTTGCACCCGATCACCTATTTACAGTCGATGGCTTTTTTGTACGGAGGAAGATCCACCAACTCCCATGTTTGAGCCTCCATAATAGATTTCATTCGTCATTTTTTGCCATGATCCAATGACTTTTCTCCAGTGATGAGAAGGCTTCCCGAATGGTTAGAGGTTCCTCCGAGGTAGTAGAGAATGCAAAGTGCGATCCAGATTACAGACAGCTGCTAGATCTCCTTCCCCCGGAAATTTTGAGGCTGGGAACGATGGATGTCTGGGGTTCCTTATCTGTCTTGTGACTTGTTTTCTTTGCTCCTTGAGCGTTCAGCATGCTCTGATTGAGTCGTAAGAGGACCCTGAGTATCTAAAGAAACTACCTCTGCAGGGGTTGTTGAACAACCAAAAAATAAATTGTTCTATTCTTGTGATTTGTCTTTTGTCTGATTTTTTGTGTCATATTGAATAGATCAGCTGATTCGTCCTCATCTTTTATAATGATCTTTTTAGATACAACTATCTTTTTCTTTCCCATAGCATACACTTTATATCCTTTTGAGTTGTCATCATATCCCATTAGAATACCCGGCAAACCTTTTGGTTCCATTTTCCACGTATTTTGAGACGTATTTAAGATAAAACATTTACTGCCAAACACCTTGAAATGACCAACTTGAGGTTTCCTACCTGTCCATAGTTCAAAAGGTGTCGAGCTAACTGACATGGACCTTGAAACTCTGAGACCTCTATAGGTCCTCTGTCCTCGGAGTAGGCAACTCACAAAAAGCTTATCTAGATAGTGCCGACGTCAAGTTGATTTAAAACGTAAATGATTAAACCTTTGACAATCAGAACCCTATAATAGCTTCACCCTTGTGAAATAAGACTTTGTGTGTGCTCAGTTCCACCATAGAATGCAAAGTTAGAATATGACCATTGATAACATTTCCCACTTTGACTTTCCCTTAGAAATGCAGCCATATTGGCTGGCAAAAACACTGACCGACTACAACCCTGTGTAGCCTGGACTCCCCTCAGTCCGCAGCAAAAAGAATCACTGAAAATGGTCCACTGAGTGATTTTAAATTAAATGGCAAAGTTTGCCTAGTAATATAGATGCTCTCTGGGAGAGAGGCGACTACCTACCAAAAATTATATTTCCTATTTCCTCTCTAAAACCCCTTCTACTGAATTACAGTCTAATCATAAGACTCTACAGTACAAAAAGTACAAGTACCGGAGTACTTTATGTACGGTAACTGTACTACATGGCCAAAACAGTGACATTTGTCACATTTGGATTTGTTTCTTTGCTCTCCGAAGATTCCGAATACCCGTACGATGTTGCCACGTGTTATCTGGAGTGGCGGCTTCGGGAAAATGCCAAAATTGCCCTTTCTGCGATATCGGCTTTTGTCACGGCCGTTCGATGAAGTCCGGATTGAATATGTGATGCTGAAATAAATGTTTGCATCATTCATTTCGTGCGGTACTAAAGTACACAACTTGTTCTATGTTTTACACTACTATTTATTAGTTTAACAAAATATCCTATGTGTAAACGTTTATATAATTATTAATCCTAATATAATACATCAATAATCTAAGACTTAACGGATAAAGCTAACATCTACAGGGTTTGACCAACCATAGGTACAAGGATCAAGTCTTGTGTCCGTCAGACTCTTTTTTGGTAACTCTACCAGTTTCTACCCCTGTCTCTCTAGAAAAGCTACGCAGCCATAACTCTAACTCCCTATCCAAGCCTTCAGTGACTACAACAAGTGAGGGGGCTTGGAGAAGGGAGTTAGAGGCAGACCGCCTATTCATTTTTCTATTCTAAAACAGATCTATAAAATACACAAATATCAACAGACCCAAATTTTATTCTTAATATAAACTGCATAATTGAGGGCCTTGTTGAAATTTAAGCATTTTCTAGTCTGTTTTAGAATAGAAAAGAGTTGAGGCAGTCTGCCTCTAACTCCCTTCTCCAAGCCCCCACACTTGTTGTAGTCACTGAAGGCTGGATAGGAAGCTAGAGCCATGGCTGCTGGATAGGAAGCTACAGCCATGGCTGCCTAGGCCCTCTAAAGAGACAAGGAGTAGCTTAAGTAGATTTACCAAAAAGGAGATTGACGGACGCAGGATTTGATCCTGGTACCTGCCGTCTGTTAATCAGCCAGTAGCCGTTAGCTTTGGCCTATAGACTAGAACTTGTGCTAGAGTATGTAGTGTTTGACAAATATTTAAATAGGTACACGTAAACTAATTTGTTTAACGGGAAATAGATATGTAGTGTACAGATAGAGTTTTATATAATATGAAGTACGGTATGGAAAACGGATACCGCGCATTTGTTTCAACAACGAAACAAATACAGCGCATCTAATTTCGACGGCTATAATTAAAAGTCGAATCTGATCTAACGGTTACAATAGATGCCAAGATCACATAATAGGTTTTTGGCGGTTTTCAGTCATTGCCACGTCATTTTACACGTGGCACAACCACATTGGCTTGCGGCATCTCCGGGGATTATAGGAACGAATTCGCATATGGTATGTGTCGTCTTTTTGCCATATCGTACAATGGTCGTAGAAAAAGTACACCGGCACCTGTACCTTTATGTACGATACACTACTACGATTGGTGTCGTACGTCAGTAGTAAGGGATTAGAGAGGAAGATAGGACTTGGAAAAATTAGTAGGTAGCCGCCTCTCTTTGAGAGCACCCATGTATAAAAAGGCTAACTTTGAGTAACCATAACAACTCACTCAGTCGACCATTTACAGTGATTTTTTTTATCGCGGACTCAAAGGAGTCTGTTGAAAAGAGGTAATTAATAGTTCACTTCTAAAGTTACGTTAGAATGTAAAGAGAGAGAAAGAGAGAACAAAAGGCACGCCATGGCTGCCGCGTCATTTAGGAGGGAGAATGAAATAGAAGGTATTTTACTATTTGTAGCAAAATACTGCCTCTAGCCGGATTTGAACCAAGGTCTACGGAATACTACTTAGACCTTAGCCTTATCCATTAAGGCACTAAAAAACGATACATGTATTACGTTTCACGCGTATTTATATATTTGTTAAACGGGCTAATTTGCAGCAGACTAACGAAAACACGCATTAATCAATTCATGCATGGAAGCAAATCGAAGCCGCATAAATACAAATGATTGACGGCCACAATTGCAACCACCACCCGCAATAAACTTTCGGCGGCCTTTGGGGATAGCGTCACGCGACGCCACGTGGCACTATACTATTGGATACCGAGAAGATGGGAGGAGGAATCATGCCTCCCGTTTTAACACGCGTCACTTTGAAAGCCATGTCGTACAATGACCGTACAATAAGTACATCGTGTTGATATTTGAGTATTTTCTAGGTCTGTATGTAGAAACTAATGGTTTTAAAGTATTTTCTAGGTCTGAATAGAAATAAAGAAGCCAAGGCAGTCTACCTCTAACTTCTCTCTCCAACTCTCAAACTTGTCGCAGTCACTGAGAAATTGGAGAGGAAGCTAGAGCCATGGCTACCTAGGCTATCCTGAGGTTTACGGGAAATTTATACTAGTTTAGGGATTATTTACTAAAAGGTATATGCCGGCCACAGGATTTGATCCTGGTACCTGCCGGCCGACAGATAGTAGATAGCCGGTAGCCTTAGCAGTTAGGTCTAGAAGTAGTCTTACGTAACGTATAGTACGATATTAATTTAAACATTAATACGTAGGTTAAATCATTTAACTGTAACTGTGTACGGTATACATAGATCCGGTAATGTATAAGTACGGAATACGGTACATGCACAAAATCAATACCGCACATTTTATTTTGTAAGTGAAACGAATACCGCGCATGTATTTATTACGGCTACGATTAAATTAGATTCTAATCGGACGGCCGGAATTAGCGCCGAGATCGCGGAAAAAGATTTCGGCAGTTTGTGGTCATCGCCACATCGGATGACGCGTGGCGAAATTACATTGGATCGTGGAATCTCCGGAGATTATGGCACCGAATCCGGATATGACATGTGTCGACATTTAGGACATGTCGTACAATGTTCGTACATAAAGTACACCGGCAGATGTACTTTTGTGTACGGAACTGTATTCTGATTGGTTGCGTACATCAGTAGATAGAGTCTGTGAGAGAGATAGGACTTAGAAAAATTAGGAGATAGGACCCTCTCTCCCAGAGAGCTTCTGTACAAAAGGTCAACTTTGACCCTCCGTAACTTATTGTCTAGGGGAGCAAATTCAGAGATTCTTTTTGCTATCAACTCAGGGGAGTCTTGTCTTCACAGGGGTGAAGGTGGTCAGAGTTTTTGTTTGCCTGGGTGGCAGTTATTTTTGCTTAAACACAAAGGGGTCAGGATTATCCTAGAGGCTTCTTAGAAGCTGTCCACTCTGAGGACTTATGGAGGTCTCAGAGTTTCAGGTTATGGGCCCACCCTCTACGGTACCAATCTTTAATGGAACAGGCTTCATATACTCGGAAAGTATGATGATAGGAGCTCTATGCGAAAAAAGGTTTTGGGGGATAGTGAGTGGACGATTGGGGCGTCCATCAAGTCTTGGAATTCCTCCAGGGTTTAAAGGAAGCAGATTCACCAGAAAAGAGGATTCACCTTCAACGGAGGAAACAAAGGAAGGAGAGGTGGTGGACAAAGGAAAGGAGAAAGAGGCGACCACACCAATAGCAACTGGTTTAGCATTCATGTCACCTATTCCGAGGAACGAGGAGAATGATACTGAAACCTGGGACTTCAACAATATGGCGGCAAAGCACTTCATCCTACCCCATCTCACTCAAGGACTTGCATGTCCTCATTTGCAGGTAGAGAGGGCATCCGATCTTTGAATGGCTCTCATAGAGATGTACTGAAGTGGTACGATTCAGCAACAACAGTTGGCTGATCAGAAAGTTAAGGAGTATGTATACAAAGGGGGAAATATGTTGGATTTTTGCAATGAGCTTGCTACACTCTTCATGGAGCTAGAGACTGCGGGAAAAGTTTTTAGTGAAAAAGAAAAGGTTAACTGTTTACTAATGAAGTTACCTGATGAGTTTGAGAACATAGTCAACCGTGTGCAGGACTTGCCGGACTCAAGGTGGATATGGAACTCAGTGGTAGGGATGATTCTCGTTCGAGAGAATACGATTGAGATCTGAAGGGGAGGAAAGAGTGGCCAAGCCTTGGCAACAGCGACCGATTAGAGGAACAAGGATTCGCGGAAACCAGTCGGAAACTATGGGGGTAGGGAGCAGAAAAAACAGGTTGGCGAGTTCGAACCAAGGGCTCCCAAAGGTTTATGTCATTTTTGTAAGAAACCGGGGCACTATATGGCAGAGTGCACCAAGCTAACCGAGCTTCGGTTAAAGGAGGGGCAGACCAGTGGTACCCCGAGAGGAAAGAAAAAGGCCCTTGTCACACAGGTACTTGAGGCGGAATCCGAGGACGAGGACAATGAGCTCCTTTTGGATGAGGAGTTGGAGGCGAAAACTGAGGTTGAAATTCCACGAAGGCAGAAATGTGCTTACGGTGGATTGAAAGGTGAAGCAGGCTGAATATATAGATTCAGGTGCCTCAATGCACATGTGTAAGGATAGGCACTTGTTCACTAAGATAAGAAAGATTCCCACCGTAGAGATAGAGTACGGGGATGGGAGGATAGTCACCACTACTCTTGTAGGATCGGTAGATCTGAAAGTGTTAGTAGAAGGAAAGACATCCATATTAACATTCTCCGATGTATTGTTTATCCCGGAGCTGATCAAAAACCTTATCTCTACATCTGTATTAGATGATAAGGGTTTTTTTACTAGCACTAGGGAAGGAGTCTTTACTGCTAGTTTTGAGGAGGATGTCTATTTCATTGCTGAGAAAGGTAGCCATGGGATGTTTAGGCTGATCTCAAGTAATGAAACGAAGAAACTTTATTATGCTGGTGTTCATGATATTATGATGTGGCATAAGAGGCTTGGGCATGTGAATCTAGATAAGTTAAGAGAGATGAAAAAGATGGGAGTGGTGGAAGGGATTCAGTTCAGTGAGAGTGATGATATAAGTGATTGTAGTGGGTGTGCTCAAGGTAAAACACACAGATTACCCTTTCCTAAAACAGCCACCTACAAGGGAGAAAAACTTCTAGATCTAGTACACACAGATATTTGGGGACCGGCTAGAGTGCCCTCACCGGGGGGGAAGAGGATTTATGATGACTATTACTGATGATTGGTCTCGGTATTCCCGGGTGTATTTTTTGAAAAACAAGTCAGAAGCTGACGACTGTTTTAGACAATATAAAGCATGGAGCGAAAAACTCCATGAAACTCCAATCAAGAGAGTAAGGAGTGACAATGGTGGAGAGTATACTTCTAACTAGTTTGAGGATTTTTTGAGGGAAGATGGGGTTCAACACCAAAAGACAGTTCCAGAAAATCAGGAACAGAATGGGGTAGCTGAAGGTTAAATAGAACACTAAGTGATAGTGCTAGAAGTATGTTGTCGGATAAGAAGATAGGAAAAAGGTTTTGGGCAGAAGCAATGAATTGTGCTAATAACCTCAAAAATAGAGTTCTTACTTCAGCTATAAAAGATCAAACACCTTATGAGAGATGGACATGCCGGAAACCAGACTTATCTCATTTAAAGGTTTTCGGCAGTCAAGTATTCAGTCTAGATACAGATCGGTCTAATTGGAAGCTAGATCCTAAAGGAAAACCGGGATACTTATTAGGATATGATGAGGATGTTAAAGGATATAGAGTTTATGATCTAAAAAGAGAAGATATAATCTTAGTAAAGCATCTAGTAGTTATGGATGAAAGAAAGTCTGTGGATCCCTTCAAATATACAAAGTCAGTAAAAATCAGATTTGAGTCAGAAAATTCTGATGACTTTGAGCTTCCTAACTATCCAAGTTTTAGAGACGATGACATTCTTGCAGGTAGAAATCAGACTGAAAAGGACTCGCTGTGGAAACTCCAGTGACAACTCTACCCGAAGCGGAAGACGTGGTGGAAATTGACTCGGAATCAAGGGATAGGGGAGAAACTGAGTTTGTTCGAAAGAATCCACGATAACCATCTATTCCGACCTCAGATTTTGAGGGGGGAAGGAGAAGTAGTAAAAGAATGCAAGAAAAACAGGATAATAACAAGGTAACTAAACTATCTCATCAAGATGAACCTCAAACTTATGGAGAGGCAATGACTTGTCCAGAAAGAAATCGGTGGAAGACAGCCATCAATGAAGAGATGGCCTCAATTATGGCAGCCTATACTTGGGAGCTGGTGGATTGTCCACCTAACCGAAAACCAATCGGTTGTAAGTGGGTTTTCAAATTAAAACTGAACCCAGATAACACAATCGAGCGCTACAAGGCCCGACTAGTGGCAAATGGATTTACACAAAAAGAGGGAATTGACTACGAGGAAACCTTTGCCCCGGTGGTCAGATTTCCCTCCGTCCGCATACTTCTCAGCTTGGCAGCAGCGGAAGACATGGAAGTGCACCACATGGACATCAAAACAGCCTTTTTGCATGGAGAATTGGAAGAGGAGATCTTCATGAGACAACCCGAAGGGTTTGTGGAAGAAGGAGAGGAGAGTAAGGTATGCCGGCTGATTAAATCTCTTTATGGTTTGAAACAGGCGCCTCGACAGTGGAATAAGAAGCTTGATGAGTTCTTACCGGTCTGGGATATATCCGGATCAGCTCAGATCACTCAATCTATGTTTTCGAAGATGAGGAAGGTTATATATTTATTGCAATTTATGTTGATGATTTGCTTGTTTTAAGTAAATCAATGGAAAAAATTAATAAACTGAAAACCGATCTTAAAGGGAGATTTGAAATGAAGGATATGGGGGAAGCAAAATATATTTTGGGAATTCAAGTAGAGAGAGACCGAAAAAGAAAAATTATAAGATTGACTCAAAAAGAAGCAATAGGGAACATGCTTGAAAAATTTCAAATGGATAAAGCTAATAGTTGTACAACTCCAATGGAATTGAAGAAGGGAAGTGAGGGGAGTGAGGAAGAAGGAGTCATAGTCTTAGACGAGGAATTATCTCCTGAAGAACAAAAGTTCATGCAGACTATTCCTTACAGGCAAGTAGTGGGAAGTCTAATCTATTTTATGAATTGTACCCGGCCGGATTTAGCTGGAGCTGCAGGAGTGCTGAGTAGAAGTCTAAATGCTCCCACTAAGAAGGATTAGGAGGAAGCTAAGAGAGTTCTTAGATACTTGATAGGAAGTAGGGATCTATGGTTGCATTTGGGTGGGGTGAATACTGACATCACTACTTGGAGTGATGCTAGTTATGGTGATGCTCCGATGAGGAGATGCACTTCTGGATATGTATTATATGTGGGTGATGGGGCTTGCTGTTGGAGTAGCAAACAGCAAAAGGTTATTGCTCAGTCCACCATAGAGGTTGAGTATATGGCCTCTTGCTCTGCTGTAAAAGAATTGATGTGGGTCAAGTCTTTACTTGGTGAACTTGGTCATCTTAAGAGTGGTGTGCATAAAATATTTTGTGATAATCAAGCAGCAATCGCTATTTCTGCCAATCCTAAACATCATTTTAAAGCTAAACACATGGACATTAGACTCAGCTTTGTTAGAGAGAAAGTAGAAAATAAAATAATCAATTTAGAGTACCGACCAGATAGTGAGATGGTAGCAGATATGATGACCAAACCTGTGCCTTCCCCTAAGCTAATTTTCTGCTGGGAGACATGTGGTCTGAAATTAAAGATTGACTCGAAAATAAGGGGAGTGTGGAAACTAATGGTTTTAAAGTATTTTCTAGGTCTGAATAGAAATAAAGAAGCTGAGGCAGTCTACCTCTAACTTCTCTCTCCAACTCTCAAACTTGTCGCAGTCACTGAGAAATTGGAGAGGAAGCTAGAGCCATGGCTACCTAGGCTATCCTGAGGTTTACGGGAAATTTATACTAGTTTAGGGATTATTTACTAAAAGGTATATGCCGGCCACAGGATTTGATCCTGGTACCTGCCGGCTGACAGATAGTAGATAGCCGGTAGCCTTAGCCGTTAGGTCTAGAAGTAGTCTTACGTAACGTATAGTACGATATTAATTTAAACATTAATACGTAGGTTAAATCATTTAACTGTAACTGTGTACGGTATACATAGATCCGGTAATGTATAAGTACGGAATACGGTACATGCACAAAATCAATACCGCGCATTTTATTTCGTAAGTGAAACGAATACCGCGCATGTATTTATTACGGCTACGATTAAATTAGATTCTAATCGGACGGCCGGAATTAGCGCGGAGATCGCGGAAGAAGATTTTGGCGGTTTGTGGTCATCGCCACATCGGATGACGCGTGGCAAAATTACATTGGATCGTGGAATCTCCGGAGATTATGGCACCGAATCCGGATATGACATGTGTCGACATTTGGGACATGTCGTACAATGTTCGTACATAAAGTACACCGGCAGATGTACTTTTGCGTACGGAACTGTATTCTGATTGGTTCCGTACATTTTTGAAATCTGGAACATACAAAACATTGTGAAATGTTCTCTCTATTAAATTTCCTCTTACATCTACTAACAGGGAAACATCACCCTAAGCAAAAGTGTGGACACTCATTCCACAAGCATAGTAAAAATTCCTTGCAGGTGTCAATTTAAAATTTGTAAAAAGCTCTTTGTTCCAACACATGTGAGCCGATGCTCCTGTGTCGATAATCCATCCGACGTCCTTTTAGGCTTCCATTGCTTGTGCCATGGAAAATAACTCTGACTCATCTTGTTCATTGCAGCTCAAAGACTCATCTTTTTTAGTTATAGATGAAGAAAACAAGGAATAGTTTTGTAACTGATTTCCAGAGAAACCTTAGTTAAACTGACTCTGCTGTTAACCTAGCCTGTATAAACCTATCTCATTGGCCTTTTTAAATTTAGGACAATACCTATATCAATAACCTTTTTCTCCATGTAGTAAAAGACTGTCTATTTTAACCATGGTTAAATTGTTTTAACTGACCGTGATTTGCGTGAAACTGATTCCTTTGCTGATTAAACTGATTTTTTAACTTGTTGAACTGACCTTTTCTATCAAAATCTGTGTTAAAAGCCTCTATTTTCTTTTCTCCATTAAGAACCTTTGAGGTAGCTTGTTCTTCTAAGATAATATTGATAGCAAACTAAAGAGTCCAGCTAGCTTTATCATATTTTTTCAATTCTACATATGCATCTATCATACTGCTTGGAAGACCTCTAATGACCAAAGCAGCTTGTTGAAACTCACGAAAGGTGCCACCAGCACATGCATGAGTATCAATAAGAGTTTGAAAGTTGTTAGTATATTCGGTCATTGTTCCCCCCGAATTTTTGTAGTCCCAAATCTTCCTAGCCAACGGAAGTTCTTTCGAACATTCGCCTTTTCATAAGACGCCTTGAGCGATTTCCAAATATCAATCGCCATTTTCATCTTGATTCTTGACATAACCAAGTTCTCTGAGCGACACAACTTTAGAGTGTTTCGAGCTTGTGAATTTTTCTTCACCCATGTCGGATCAGTCTCATCAAGTGATCCATCCAAAATCTCCGGTAAACCTGTAGTTTCAAAGTACGACTCAACCATATCCGCCCTGTAAGCATATTTATGCCCGTTAAAGATAGAGATGCTTGAAGACAGGCCCATAACCTGTTTTTCTATGACAATTGGTTTGGTGCAAGTGGAGGTGCAGCAGTAGTTGTATAAGTAGACATAGCTAAAAAAGAATCTTAACAAAAATCCCACCAAAACACCACTTTTGATTCACTACACAATCACGCACACAAGTCAAATTCGCACCAACTAAAGCACATAAACAAATCACCATACAAGCTGTCGATTCCTAAAATTACAACACAATTGGTCAAGTAAACCATAAGATATGCACTCTGCAAGTTTCCTAAAAACTGCCCTTAAATTTCCATATTCCTAAAACTGGATATCAAAATATGTCTAAGTCATAAACTTTATACAAAGAGGGTATCCACTGCTTAATGACCTATCAAGTGTTTGTACTTGGAATAGAAGTAATGTACTGTAGTACGACATAGTACCTTAACGTACTTCTAAAAACCTACTTGCAACTAGCCTAAAGCAAAATAGGAAACATCAATTAATAATGCACTTCACTACGAAAATTTATTTTTTTGAAGTATTCAAAATTTGGCGCCGTACAAGTAATGTTGCTGCTAGTTGCAAAGTACCAAAAGTCAACCTGGGGTGTACTTAATATCCGAGTGCCAAGCACCTCACCTTGTCCCACTTAAATCCTGCTAGTTTATTAAAATGGGCCCAGTGTTTTTCCTTTAAAATTATGTTCCTTGATGTCCGTTCACATTCCATCCGGCCCCATCCACCGATTCAATGCTCGGATAAGGACATGTGTTCGCAACCATTCCGCACTTCGCATTGTTATAAAGGACGCGTGTCTATAAAGGGTGCATAACATCTCGAGTTACTACTTTAGTGTCTCACCATTTAAGGTAGGTATTACAACTAACTCGAAACAAAATTTAACCTTAAACTTACTTGGAGGCAATTAATAGTCCAGAAAAGAGTAGATGGGTGACAACTATTAATGATAAAATGGCTTCAATTATGGAAGGAAATACATATGAGCTGGTGGATTGTCCACCGAACAAAATTCAATTGGATGCAAGTGGGTATTTAAGTTTAAACTCAACTCGAACAACACCATCGAGCGAGACAATGTTAGATTAGTGGCAAAAGGGTTCACATAGAATGAATGGATCGATTATAAAAAGACCTTTGCTCCAGTGGTAGATTTCCCTACCTACCAGTTAGGTAATCCACATCTTACTCAGTTAGGCAGCAGCGGAAGACATGGAAGTACACCAGGTGGATATCAAAACAACTTTTTTACACGGAAAATTGGAAGAAAGATCTTTATGCGACAGCCAAAAGGGTTTGTAGAGAAAAGAGAAGAAAGAAAGGTGTGCAGACTGATAAAGTCCCTTTATGAACTAAAACATGCTCCACGCCAATGGAACAAGAAACTAGATGATTTCTTCACAAAGTTGGGATATGTCCCAATCAGCTCGGATTATTACATCTATCTATTTGAGGATGAGAAAGGTATAATTTTCAATGCAATTTATTTTTATGATTTGCTTTTTTGAGTAAATTAATGGAGAACGTAAATAAATTGGAAAAATATCTAAAGAGTAGATTTGAAATGAAAGATTTGGGGGAAGCTAAATATATTTTGGGAATTTAGATGGAGAGGGAAATAATCGGACTAACCCAAAAAGAGGCAATCGAAAATATGATTGAAATTTTCCAAATGGATAAAGCAAATAGTTGTACAACTTAAATGGATTTAAAATGGGGAAAATGACATGAGTTTTGAAGAGGTAGTTGTAAATCTTGATGATGAGTTAGGATCGGAGGAAAATGAATTTATGAAAAATATTTTGTACAGATAGGTTGTCGGTAGCTTGAACTATTTTATGATCTGTACCTGACCCGATATAGCGACAGCTATAGGAATATTGAGTAGGAGTTTGAACGATCCTACGAAAAGAGATTGGGAAGCAGCCAAGAGGGTAATGAGGTATTTGATTGGAACAAGAGATCTGTGGTTGCATTTAGGAGGGGATAATACTAAAATCACCACTTGGAGTGCTGCCAGTTGTGGGATGCTCTAATGAGGAGGTGTACATCTAGGTATATGTAATATGTTGGGAATAGGGCTTGTTGCTGGAGCAGCAAACAAAAAAAGATCGTTGATCAGTCCACAATGAAGGCTGAGTACATGGCCTCGTGCTCTGCTCTAAAGGATTTAATTTGGGTGAAATCCTTGCTCTAAGAGCTTGGATATATAAAAAATGGGGTTCAAAGTGTGGTCTGTGATAATCCAGATGCAATTACCATTGCAACCATTCTCAATCATCACTTTAAGGCAAAACATATAGATGTCAATTGAGTTTTGTACGAGAAAAAAGTTGGAGATAAAATTATAAATTGGAATATAGATCAGATGGAAAATGGTAGCAGATATGATGACAAAACCCGTCCCATCTCCAAAACTGATATGTTGTAGAAAGAAATGTGGACTAAAAGAAAAGACAAACTAGAAAATAAGGGGAGTGTAGAAATGCATTTTTTAGTTGCTTCTCTTTGTCGCCACTCTAAGTCTATATACTTGTTGTAGTCAGTGAGACTTAGGCAGCCAAGCAGCCATGGATGCCTTCAGGTAGCTAAAAAGACGGCAACAGATTGACCTCTGCCAAAAAGATATGTGACTTTATCAAGATTTGATCTTGGTCCCTACAAAGTCACTGCCAGTTAAACTATTTTCCGCCTTATCCGCTCAGTCCTAGAAGAATCGTTAAGTACATGAGGTGTGATAGTTATATAAACACTTACGCAGCGACAAATTTATTTAACCAAACTGACGAAGTGGCACATGTAAATCGACGAAATACATGGACACAAATCTAACCGTATAAAATAACTTGATAGAACGGTCCCCGTTGCAGCTGCCAACCCGAAATAAACTTTTGGCGGCTTTCAGAGACATGTCACGCGATGCCACGTGGCAGCATATCATTGGACACCGAAAAAGATGGGAGGAGGAACCCTGGCTCCCGAGGTGACAGGCGTCAACTAGAAGGCCATGTCGTACAATAGGTGTACAAGAAGTACATCGGCCACAATACCTTCTTGTACTGTACAGTCCTCTCGTTGGTCCAAGGTTTAGTAGTGGGTAGTTGTAAGTATAGGTTTAGGGACTTAGTAATTTTTGAGTTGCCTCTCTCCAGGTGACCTTTTATATAAAAAAGACATCTTTGGCCACGTATAACTTACTGCTCATGGGAGCAAATTCAGAAGAAAAAAAATGTACAGTCCTCTCGTTGGTCCAAGGTTTAGTAGTGGGTAGTTGTAAGTATAGGTTTAGGGACTTAGTAATTTTTGAGTTGCCTCTCTCCAGGTGACCTTTTATATAAAAAAGACATCTTTGGCCACGTATAACTTACTGCTCATGGGAGCAAATTCAGAAGAAAAAAAATCGTCTGGGAGTCGGGCCCGCACAGGAGTGAGGTTGGTCAGGACACATGTCTGGGTGGCTTTTATTTGGTCTGAAAGTAAAAAGGGCAAATTTGATTTTAGAGACTTCATATAAGCTGGATACTCTTTGGGGCAATGGAGGTCATCGAGTTACATCCCATTGCTTTGGACTTGTGGTTTTTCACTAAATTTCACATTTTTGGTTATCATGGCAGTCTTAGTGTGCTTGTTTGTAATGCGATAATCTTTCTATTGTTTATCACATCCAATGAATATTCCTTCTATTGCCTCAGGTGCTAGCTTTCCTCCTCGATTATTATGGTATCGTGGTTGTAAGGGTATGCTCTGCTAAACAGTTTGAGGTGTGAGAAGTTGGGACGTCTACTATGCCATATCTCGAAAGGTTTTGTTTTGTTTAGAGCCCTTGTTGGGCATCGGTTTCTGATGTAGGTGGTTGTTTAGACTGCTTCTCCCCAGAAAATCAGCGGTGACGGTGTATGTCGCCATCATGCTTCGCACCATCTCTAGGAGAGTGAGGTTCATACGTTCTGCAACGCCATTTTGCTGCGGAGTTTCGGGCGTGGTCTGTTTGTGCTCGATACCTTCTGCGATAAGGAACTTCTTAAATTTTGATAAAAGGTATTCCCCTCCATTATCGCTCCTTGAGCATTTTATCTTGGCATCTCCAGAATGGCAGCCCGCATCTCCAGAATTGTAATTCGTGCCTTCGAACTTATGAAGATTGGAGTGGGGGCGAGTAACTTGAAATCCGGGATCAGCCATTTCGGGTAACCAAGGGAGCTTAGGACCATGTACGTTCAATCCCGAGTGGGAAGTTCAGATCCGATCTTTAGATAAGTCACAGAATGGCAGAAAATTGCAGAAGATATGAGAAGGAGAGAAGAATAGGCATTCACATGTGAAACAAGATAAGAAGGGCCTTTTTTCATAAATCCATTTAGGAAATTTAGATGAATACGAAATATAAAGCTGGGCAGTTCTGTCCCTATATCAATAAAGCCTTGTCTTTATTCTCTTCTTTGTGAATGATATCCTATTCTTGTGAAAACTAACTACTTAAAGCAACCGACTAACAAAGGATCTAAGTGGCAGTCTAATAACTAAATGTCCACGTGTCTACTATTACTCACCTACAATAATGCACCTACAATAATGCACATAAAGAGGCGCTGACACACAAACCCACCCTTTAGTAGTGTTCCCAAAATATCGTACGGTGAAGTCGGTACGATTCGACTTTGCGTGAGGCCGAGATCGGCTTAGTACTGAATTGGGAGAATTGCCCAGTGTCGCACCAAAAACAACATTCTGTTGTGTTCCAAAAGAAAAAAAACATGCGTACCTAAATGGTTACCCATAAAAGAAAATCTTCATATTTTGTTTTGACACTCTTGTTTTGTATTTTTTTCTCCTTGGACATTTTATCATTCTACATTTATTTCTTAACACAACTCCTTTACTTCTTTTCACAATTAATACTTTTCCATCATCGTAATAAAAAAAAGTATTAGTAGAAAAGATAATCATTGTAAATTTGTCATTGTAACAAAATCAACAATTGGGCATGTCAATTTCCTCCCCTCAAAAAAACGACAAAACAACATATGTATAAAAACATAGAATAAGAAAGACGATTTGTGGCTTCGTGGAACGAAGTTTTAAAACTTTAAAGTTTACTTCAGACTAATAATATAATACAAACAAGTAATCTCTTTATCCTGGTCTTTGAAATATAATTTTTAAATCTTTTCAAACTGAATTGCGAATAATTTTCTCTAAAATTTATTGATATATTTTTTTCTTATTTACGTACACGTAAATCTCTAGATACATTGATGAGAAAAAAAAACAATAATAATACTTTCGCAACCTTTTCTATTTCTGAAGTTAACCTAATCCCAACAATAAGGTAATATATCATAAAAACACAAAAATAATAACATAATATGCCATAATAATACCGTATTATATTGTATTTGCTCGTGGACATTTGTTTTATAGTTGGCTATTATAAACAACAATAGAAAGCCAATATTGCCTTCACTAGAAGAAATACAAAAAAAAAAAACTCAATTTAATACATTGTCCTTTTTTTGAACCATTTTCGCTTCGCGACAAAGATCCATAAGCACATTTCGAATAATCCTCCCCGCAATTTTAGCTGCAAAAAAATAAGAGAAGAATTAATGAATTAAGTAGAAAGGAAACATTTCAACACTTGTGTTTTCTACTATTATTCAAAATAATTTCAGAATTGTTTTATTCCTACAATTTTTTAACTCTTTTTACTCCTACGATTTTCCAATCAACTATAATTTACATTTTTATTTCTAGAATTTGAAAAAAAAAACGACAAGAAGATGATGCTTCCCAAAAACACATTCCATCCCATTTGGTATTCATTTTTACAGCATTTCGAAAAATGTTTGAACAAAATTTCAATAAAAAAAATCATTTAACATTCGCTCAGTAGATTTACTTTCAATTCTACCTTCAAATTAAACAGAAAATATTTCGCAAAGTCTATAAAGGCAAAATTTTACCAGCTTAATATACGTGTTCGATTACGATCCCAAAAATAAATAAAATTCAATATCTGCTATTAGTGTAAGTCGAAAACTAATAAATAATTACTACATCTAGCGCAGGAAAAACATCACCAAATATATCTCACCTATTTCATATAACTTTAATGGTATTAAGTATTCTTTAATTATGACCTTATAACACTTTGATCGATAATTTATACATAAACATATTCATGTCACAGTAATTACTGGCTTACAATTTACTATGTTCATGTACACTAGCATTTGTAATTCTACCAAAACTAATAAGAATTGATACCATCATTCTACCACCATGTGAAATAAATAGTGAAGGCACACCGACTACCGGCATTATACCCATCGCCATTCTTACGTTAATAAACATGTGGGTAACTTTTTTTTGATGTCAACCTATCACCATTAACTTTGTAAATATTGAGTTAGTGTTGAGTGCAATAGCCACACTGCCCATCGTTATTAGAGTTGATTCGGTGGCGAATTTTTCGATTGGAAATCAGAAAATAGTGTAAACAAAAATATTCAAGGAACTGGACTACAATCTGCCACGTTATCAAAATTAGTGTTATACATTCGAATTTTGCATAAGCACTAGTACATTCTCAATGCTAATAACGATGGGCCGTGCAGTGAATTGAGAATCACTATAATTCATAATATGCTGAATTTAACCCAACAATAAACCCAGGTTCCTCTTTTAGGAAAGAAAATATAAAAT
>JBBHKE010002870.1:360723-374490 GCA_037447655.1 Zygnema cylindricum
CCTAGTGCCCGTGTGTCTCAATCCCGGATAATCTGGTTAAACTAAGGCGAGGGCCAGGAGATCGTTAAGAATTTCGTTTTTTAGGGTCTGAGGATTTTGAAATACGTCGTCTAGAATCCCTTTCCTTCCTGCCGTTGTGGACATTGTTTTTATCTGGCGAGAGCTAAGCATGCTATGTTGTTCGGTCCTAAAGGTGCAGCTCGTGAGGAACGGAACCAGAGAAAAGGAAGGTTGCTGCGTATAACCTTTTGCTTCTGTTTAAAAACATGTCTACTTCTACAACTACTGCTACAGCTCCACCTGTACCAGTAGTCATAAAACAACAAGACCCGCTATACTATGAAAGGTCATTCTCGTTGCTCTTTTCCAATATGCGTCGTTGGAAGGAAAAGAGACCAAGGCAAGGAGTGCTCGACGTGGAAATCCTGGCTTGTTGTATCGTACGAATCGAGAGCGGTCTATTTTTGTTACAGGTGTTGCCGTCCTTCCTTTCCCTAAGATCTGCTGCATAAAGTTTTAGGAGTCTGGGATTTTTTGCTTTAAGAATTGCTAGAGGACCGGGAGCGGAATCAAATTGGTCTAATAGGCCCTAACTCTGTGTGCCCGTGATCCCATCTGCGCCGCATCAAAAACTAATGGACCTCCTAAAATTTGGGTTACTTGATTCTAACTCTCAACAACCTGTTTTCGTTGATCATCCCCCGGGTGGACATTCTCCAAAAAATACCCCACTGGTGTGTCTTGAAGCTGCTGTGTAAAAAAAGTGTAAAAGAGGCCACAATACACCACAACACGTCACAATGCACAGCGGAAGACACCAAGGATCTCCCCGTAGCAACAGCAGGAGTACACAGAACTCTCAGACAAAGTTGGGCTTTATTACTTGAAAGAGAGTACAAGGTTGCGCTAGCTGTGTAGGTCTACTTCACGTGTCAATCACTAGGTCTTACTCGACTATTTAAACTGACTAACTGCTAGTCAACTTAGTACTATACAATTGTACACATGGACCTTCACGGTCAACCAAGATCTATCCAAACTTCCTTCTAGAACTATACAGTTCAATCTACACAATTGCGGCGTTGCTATGCTGCGCTGCTACGCCGCTGCGCCGCTAAGTTGCTATGCTGCTATGCTGCGCTGGTCTGGAATCGCAGCTGCGCTGCTCTGGCATGGCAACTGCGCTGCTCTGAAATCGCAACTATAGCAGCCTAGCCCTAGCTACTAAGTACTCAATACTGTAATCCTGTTACATGCTGTATCCATGAGATGACTTGAATCATTTGGAAAAATGTTCTACTTGTGCTGTCCCTATGCCCCTTTCCTTGTCGTGCTAAGGAGTATCCCTGACAAGGCCATCTTGCCACTACCAGATCCACTCTTCCCAGACTGGCTAGATGAGGTGTCATTATGTTTTCCACATCTTGGGGACGACTCTAATGAGCTTTGGAAAAGGCGCGCACAAGAAACTGGTGAGGATATAGGTGGTGTTGCAGTTGCAGGCGATGCTCCCTGACTACTCGCGCCTCGGGTGAAATCTCCACAGCAGAATAGGATTACACTTTGTATCCTGACTTTATAACTGCTTCCAAATCACAACAGATCACCAAAACCAGGGAGAGACTTAAGAGTCTTGAATTTGGAATTGTGAATGCCACCACTTGTCGGTCAAATTGCTCACTTTTGGATAGAATCTCAGAAGATCCGAATCGAGTGCGTGAAATCGTCTCTTTTTGTAAAATAGCCGAAATAGTCTTATCCACTCGCCGCCGAAGTTTATCCATTTGTAATAATCTGTCTTGATATTCTTTTCCCACCGCTTTGAAATTGGAAATTGCTAAATCTCTTCCGCAATATCAGTAGAGCTGGCAAATAGTTCCGCCGGAGAGAGAGAAGAGGTCGCGTAAACAAGGTTGCATCCAAACACAGGGACATAGGTCTTTCCCCGGTTCCATAAATCTAAAGGAACCACCACTTGTGTTCATTCGAGATTTTCGAGGTCTCGAACGGTACATTGCTCCTACCACACATTTAACTCCATATTCAACCAGGGTCTATGTTGTCATTCCCAAAAAAATTCAAATTGCGTACCTTGTACCACCAAGAATGGGAGCTCAATCCAGACTCGTTGGCCCCCGTCATTCGAAAATTCAATTTCCATGGCCTTGATTATCCCATAGACGCGGTGACTCCCACTGCTGTTGACCATACTCAGACATATTTTGATAGGACAGATGTCTGGCCGGATTTCTTTTGGCATCTGCTGTAAAGCTGAGGTGATGATGAGGTTTGGGAGAGCTCCGGTGTTAACCACTGCATCCTGATACCCTCCTTACCCATTAAGCTTGAAATTTCCAGTGTGGTTCACGATGAGGGCCACTGATAAGGCTTTGTAATCCCTATCCATCCTATGGGTTTTCGGATCTGCGGAGAGAAAGACGGCTCTTGGGTGATGTGCCCTGGGGACATTCTCTCTTCTTGAGTGTATTTCCTCTCCCTGAGCCTGAATGAAGATTTCTTAAGGTAGATTGTGGGAAGAGGCTAGATTTTTTACGTGGATAAGTGCGTAGGGCAAGAGGTGCCTTAATAACATGACTCCCGGCTTGAAAGAATGAGGTTGAGCTTTAAGAGATGAGATTGGGGAATCTGGTTCTTGCTGTATTTCGTGTTCATTTTTCCCTATCTCTTCACTTTCCGAGTCTGAATCCGGTGCGGGAGGAGTTCTGGAGTGTTGTCGTCCACGCGCTCGGCCATGTATTTCTCGAACCAATCCTAGTTGTTTTGTCTTTCGTTTTCCAGTGATTCTTTCTCCCGCAGTTGTCTTTATGGCTTGTAGTCCTCGAAACCAGGAGGCAGTTTCGGTTTTGTCGGAAGAGAGGGTGGATGAGTTGGTTTAATTCCGAGGCTTATGCCGTTGCTCAAGATAATTGCCCGGGGAGTAAAGGATAAAGGTCTAGTGACCTTCCGGTTGTGGTCTTTCTAGGCCGTTTTCTACCTTTCTTTTCTCTCCTCCGAGGTGGAATTGCGAAGTTGTCGGCGGCTATCCCCCACCCCCCACATTCCAGGCTCCAAACAAAAAAACACGTGCATGGTGGGCATTTGGGGGTTCCAAATCCCAGCCCATTACGTCATCATCATTTTCACCCGCTGTGTGTTGAAGTTCTAGCTCCGCAAGCTTTTGTAACAGATGTTGTTTCTGTTTCTGGAATTTTTGTGCTGTAGTGACAAGAGCATCGCGAGAGGGAGATTGTAAGCGGAAGGCAGCTAATTTGCTGCCATTGCAGCCAATTGCTGGCTCTGCTGTTCGTTGATCCTTTCCTATATTATCTTTGGCGGAATGGCGGAATAAGTGTTGCTCGTTCCAGTTCCTCTTGTGTATGCGAGACTCGGCGGCCCTAGGGATAGAGGAGTTGAAGTGGAAGAGGATTTACTTCGTTTTCGCCTTGACCGGTGAACAACGCAAAGTGCATCATCTCTTAAAGGACTTCATTTATACGAAAACACTATTTCTCTTAAAGTCCCATGAAGCTATAGACTGCACATTTGGAGCCTTTGGTGGTGTATTTTCCCCTCAACTCATTAGACACCCGGGCATCATCAAATTTTGGAAGCTTAATTTGCCTCAATTTTGTTGATTGAGTCATTTTTGTTGTTTCGGCTCGGGGAGTTGGTCGGTAAGTTTCCTTGTTCGCTGGGGATTTCTTCCTCCCCTTCTCTTTGTTTTCGTTCCAGTTGCTTTCGAGTTCGCTTAGCATGTTCTTTTTCAAATTCCTTTTGTTTGTGGCTCGGTTTGAGTTTTCTGGGGCCGTTCCACTATGTCTGTTTGTTGGCAATTAACACAGTTGTAGAAAAACTCTGTATCGCCCCATGGTGGGTTCCACCCATGTCACCATTTGTTGGCAATTAACACAATTGAAAAAAACTTCATCTACGCCCCATGGTGGGTTGACCCGCTGTCAGTCCTCTTCCCGGCTGGTCATTCTCTCGTCAATGAATAAATCGCTTAAAATTCAATCATGGCAGTCATCAAAATGTCTTTGGTAGATGGGGTTATATCGAGGATTGCCTGACTTGCAATCCAATTGTCCAGAGCGGCCTGCCCTGTGGGTTCGAAAGAATTGCGAACTGCGATGTAATATTTTGTCGCCATGGCCAGAAGATTGATCGTCGAAAGTTTGGTCTTCAGGCATAGGCTGGAAAGATGATTGAAGAGGGTTTAAGGAGTTTCATTTTTCAAACACTTGAAATCGGTGAATTCTTTAATGGCAGACTCGTTTCTCTCGGTGTAGAGTCTTCCTTCGTCCAAAAGTGTGGTGGAGAGTGTAGGATTGGCCACCATCCGGGTGGCCATATGGGCTGCCCGAGTGGCCAGCAACAGATTCACATAGACGAGTCCCTGTCCCAGCAATTTCATGTCGTTTGTGAAGGTGGCTGAGACAGAGGCAGCAGCAGCCACAGCCAGGTCGGCTTCTGCTTGCACCACAACCGCTTCTAGGACCGGATCTGAGACCTTCATACTTGGAGCCATCAACGTGTGCTGCCTCTCTTTATAATCGGCCGATGCGCCTCTACAAAGGTCATTGGCCATCATGGGAAAGAAGGTCGTTTCAAAGTCATCGATAACTGCTCCGCCCCTGTACTTGTTGATTTCAGACTGTCTAAAGGAATTCCATAACTGTTCGAAATCAAAAAAATCAATCCCAGAGTTGTCCCCTGTTAAAATTCGGCTATCCCCCATTTCTTTTTCCTCCTCCGCTAGGTTGGTGAATCAGGGCGAGTGTGGGCGTGTAAGACTGACAAAATTGAACTAGGGAAATTACTATTATGTCTTCACCCTCAGAGCCGGTATCGCCTACTTCTCCTAGAGAATGAGTAGTCTGAGAAACGGTCAAACTATTTCCTAGTGAAAAAGTGTCCGCTGCCTGAATGGTTGTGGGGTTGTATGGATCTCCAATAGGTGACGCCCTTGTTCCCCTGGGGACGCAGGATCTCTGTGTCTGATGACTTCTCATGTCTGTTGGGATCGGCAGATTTAGGTCTATTTAGCTGAGTACCCAAGGAGGACGACGAGGAAGCAGAAGGAGCAAGACCTTGCCCGGGATATGGCGTAGGACCTGTGGTAATGCGCCCCGATAGAGAGGGAGGTGAGGGTTCAGAGCTAGAATAAGGAAACCGCCGATAAGGTGGAGAATAGGTGGGAAGTGTGATTCTTGGCCTAGCGGTTATAACAGATAGTCCAGCTACCAACCCGACAAGAGCTGAGGGAATGTCTTGGGGAACGGTTGCAGGTTCGAGAAAGAGGAGAAAAGAAGTGGAGGAGGAGAAAAGGGAGGATCAGAAGAGTGCCTGGGAGGTGACGAAGGAGGAGGGGAGGTTCTCAGGGAAATGTGAACCCTCTCCTCCGGTCGTTACTCCACCAAGGCCTCCACTGCGGAAGAGATCTCCACCGATACTGAAGTGAAGGACATACAACTAATAAAATACGGTGCGAACATGATTCCGCACGAAACAAATGAATCGGATATTTGTTTCGACGGCTGAGATTACATTTTGTATTTTATCCAACGGCGTACATCATCGCCGAGAGCCTAGAGTGGTCACTTTGAATTTTTGTGACGTGGCATGACCTGACGCCACGTGGAGAGATAATATTTGGTCGCGGGAATTCCAAGGAACCTACGGACGAGTTAAAAGGGGACACTCGTCCATGTAATAGCCTTGTCGTATATTAGTCATACAAAAGGTACATTGGTAGTAGTACTTTTTGGTACGATACAGTAATATGATTGGTCCGTACTTTCAGTAGATAAGAGTTATTAGAGTTAATTAGGACTTAGTGAATTTTGGAAAAAACAATCACCTCTCCCCTTGAGGGTTTGTATAAAATAGGCATATTTGCCAGCCCATAACTTATCGGCTGGTTGGCCATTTTCAGTGATTCTTTTTGCTACAAACTCAGGGGTGTCCAGGCTGCACAAGGGTGCAATCACATTGTAAGTTTGCTTTTTTGGGCAGCTGTGGTTGTGGCTTCAAGTGGGTTAGCTAAAAGCTATCTAGAGGATTCATAAATTCTGTAGTCCAATGGAGGAAACAGATATGTAAGTTATGGGCCCACCCTCTAGGGTGCCCACCTTCAATGGATCTGGGTTCATCTATTGGGAAGCCATGATGATGGGGGCTTTGTGCGAAAAACGATACTGGAGTATCGTCACTGGACAAGTGAAACGTCCACCTTCAGGAACTCCACCAGGATTTGTAGGAGTAAGGTTTCCTCAAGCAGCAACTACTTCACCAGAGGAGGCACATGATGGGGACAGCAGTGTGTCCAAAAAGGGGAAAGGGAACAAGACACCCCTCACACCTATTGCTACGGCACCAAGAGCGACGGCCGTGAAGACCGTGGAGAACGATACTCAAATGTGGGAAGACGTAAACATAGCTGCCAAGAACTTCATTCCAAGGCACCTCACTCAAGCTTTGGCCACCCCTCACCTTCACATTTACAAGGCCGAGGAGTTGTGGGTGAGTTTGGTGGAGATTTATAGAGCTGGTACTATTCAGGAGCTCCAGTTGGCTGAGCAAAAGCTAGTGAGTTACACTTACAAAGGAGGAAAGATGTTAGATTATTGTAATGATCTTCTTGTTTGTATATGGAGATGGAAGATGTCGGGTGGACAGGTACATTGAAGATGAAAGTTAACACTCTCATTATGAAGTTACTAGACGAGTACGAGAACATAGTGTACCGAGTACAGGAAATGACTGATAGTTCATGGAAGTGAAATACACTGGTCCGGATGATACCAGTGCATGAAAACGCCATGGTGATTAGGAGAGGAGGAAAGAGCATTCAGGCTCTAGCTGTAGGAGGGGACCGATAGGGGAAGGACCAGAAAAAACCGTACAAACAGGAAAGAGATCAACTTGGAGGACCATGTTGGTTTTTGAAAAGTTGGTTTCGTGCACACACGACGTTTCATGAGTGCGCGTGTTCGCGTGCGTATTTAAATAACGAAATTAATGTGGTGGTTCGAATGGTTTGCGGATTGGGGTAGTAGATGTACAAGGAAAATTAAAAGGACGTGAAAAAGGAATTAAGTGGGACGCGAAATCGCGTCCATCACATGATATTTATATTGGACGGTCCAGATTCGTTTGATGAAATTTGTAAGGTTTGTAAATATTTGCAACAATGTTTTGTCCTATGTGTATTAGGTGTTAGTGTAAATCTATTCATTTTGACATGTCACGAAGTATTCGGGTTACGTACGGTTGGTATGCCTCCGTACATTCAGTAGTGAGCTCTAGTGTATATTTGTAGGACTTCGTCATTTTGGACTTAAGGAACTTTTTGGACCAAAAACTGTTTATGGGGATTTTTGGTAATTTTATCTGAGGATTTCTCTCAGATCTGTTGGCAGAATTGTCTGAAACTCTGCATGTGTGTTCCTCTCTATATTGTTTATATTTTCACAGATTTTCAGGCCTATTGTGTGCCTGGTCTGTGTTTTACTTCATTGTGAAGTTAGTCTGTTTAATCAAAGTTCTGGCAGACTGTTTTTCTGCAACTTTGACTAGATGATGTGATCACTCTGTTTATTATTTTTATCTGAAACTTTGTGAGGTTATTTTATAGCCTATATAATATCTGTTAATTTAGTTTCAGCTTGTTTTGTTAATTCTGTTGAATTCTGTGTCTATCCAAAGTACGCTGTTTTTAGGGTAGTCTGTGGTACTTCCGAGGGTGAATCCATGGCTAGAAATGGCTATGGACAACAGACCAAAGCCCCCAAAGGGCTTTTCTCATTTTTGCAAAAGTTGGGACACTTTATCACGAATTGTGTCTAGCTATCGGAGCTGTGTCTCCAAGAGAACCGTGGAGGGGGTTCTTCCGGAGGGAAGAAAAAGGCACTTGTGGTCACAAAAGTGACAGGAGAATCCGAGGACAAATCCTCTGAGGAGGATGGGGAGCTTTTTCTTGACGAGATTCTGCAGCAGAAGGAGATCACTCGGAGACAGAAGTGTGCCCTTCGAGCAATTAGGGAAGCTCCAAAGGAAGGATGGATCATCGACTCAGGTGCATCTATGCATATGTGTCGTGATATGCAACTCTTCACTAAGCTAAGAAAGATCCCTACTGTAGAGATAGAGTATGGGGATGGGAGAGTGGTTACTACAGATCTAGTGGGGTCAGTAGATCTGAAAGTCTTAGTGGAGGGTAAGACTTATATACTCACATTCTCAAATGTACTCTACATTTTTGAGCTGAGTAAAAATCTTGTCTCTACGTCTGTGTTAGATAACAGAGATTTTGATGCTTTCACTAGAAATGGAGTCTTCACAGCTAAGTATGGGGATGAAGTCTACTTCACGGCAGATAAGGGTAGCAAAGGCATGTTTAGGCTTAACCTGAGTAATGAAAAGAAGAATGCTTATTATGTTGGTGTTCCAAAATTGATGATTTGGCATAAGCGGTTGGGGCATGTGCGTTTTGATAAGTTGAGGGAAATAAAGAGGTGATAATGAAATGGTGGATGATTGTAGTGGATGTGCCTAAGGAAAAGCTCACAGACTTCATTTTCCTAAAGCCGCCACATATAGGGGGGGAAAGGTACTAGATTTAGTCCACAAAGGTACTAGATTTAATCCACACAGATACATGGGGACCTGCAAGAGTAACTTCGATTGGAGGGACGAGGTTTATGTTGACAATAACCGATGATAGGTCTAGGTATTCTAGAGCCTACTTCCTTAAAACAAAGTATGAAAAGCCAACTTTCTTCAAGGATTATAAAGCTTGGAGTGAGAAGTTGCATGTAACCCCTATTAAGAGAATAAGGAGTGATAATGGGGGAGAATATACCTCTAACCAGTTTGAGGAATACTTGAGAGATGAGGGAGTTCACAACCAGAAAACTGTCCCATATAACCTGGAACAAAATAGGGTAGCTGAGAGGTTGAACCGAACACTAGGAGATAGTGTATGTAGTATGTTGGCTAACAAGAAAATAGGAAAGATATTTTGGGCAGAAGCCATGAACTATGCCAACTACATTAAGAATAAAGTCCTTATCTCTGCCGCAAAGGGAATAACACCTTATGAGAGATGGGTTGGAAAGAAACGAGATATCTCACACCTTAAAGTATCCGGTAGCCAAGTTTACAGTCTTGATACGGATAAGAAAACTTGAAACTAGATGCTAAGGGCAAACTTGGTTCCTTTGTAGGATATGATGAGGATGTCAAGGGATATAGAGTTTATGACTTAGCAAAGCAAGATATTATTCTGGTCAAACACCTAGTTGTCATGGATGAAGGGAAGTCATTTGACCCCCTCAAATATACCAAGAAGATAAAAATCCGTTTTGAGTCTGAAAGTGAGGGAGTCTTGTCTTTCCCGAAAGGGACATGAGTGAAAAAGTGATTGCGGATTCAAGGGAGATCCAAGATACAGGAGATCTACTAGACACCTCACATATTCCTATGGACTTCCAGGAGACAAAAGAGAAGGAATTGGAACCGACTTCCATGAATAGGGGAACTGATGAGACAGTAAGGAGAAACGCGAGACTTCCTTCCATTCCAGCTTCAGAGTTTGAGGGAGGGAAAAGGAGCAGCAAAAGGATACAAAAGAAATAGGTTGCTTATAAGATAGCTAAGCTATCTCATCGTGATGAGCCCTAGTCATACTTGGAGGCAGTGAACAGCCCAGAAAAAGACAAATGAATTAGAGCCATAAATGATGAGATGGCTTCCATCATGGAAGCAAATACTTTCGAACCAGCAGATTGTCCTCCAAAAAAAAAACCTATTGGCTATAAATGGGTATATAAACTAAAACTGAACCCAGATTATACCATTGAAAGGTATAAAGCTGGTTTGGTAGCAAAGGGGTTCACCCAAAAAGAGGGGATTGACTATGAGAAGACGTTTGCTCCAGTTGTTCGGTTCCCATCAGTAAGGATTCTCTTGAGTCTAGCAGCAGCGGAAGACATGGAAATACATCATATGGATATTAAGACCGCATTCCTTAATGGTGAGTTAGAGGAAAAAATATTCATGCGGCAACCAGAGGGATTCGTGGAGAATGGGGAAGAGAGCAAAGTCTGCATGCTCATATGGACTGAAGCAGACTCCCCAATAGTGGAATAAGAAACTAGATGAGTTTCTCACTGGTCCTGGGATATATCCAGATCAGCTCAGATCATTCTATCTTTATGTTTGAAGATGAGAATGGTGTCATTTTTATTGCACATTATGTGATTGATCTGCTGGTGTTAAGTAGGTCTTTGGAAAAGATCAATAAATTAAAGAAAGATCTTAGAAGCGGATTTGACATGAAGGATTTAGGGGAGGCAAGATATATTTTGGGAATTCATATAGATAGAGATGGGGGAAAAGGATCATTAGACTTACTCAGAAAAAAGCAATAGGTAATATGTTTGAGAAAATCCAGATGGAAAAAGCAAACAGTTGTACCATTCCCATGGACTTAAACAAAGTAAGTGATGGGAGTGTAGAGGGAGGAGTGATAATCTTAGATGATAAAGATGAGTCCAAAGGAGAGAGAGTTTATAAAATCTATTTCTTATATACAAGTTGTAGGAAGTTTGATCTACTTTATGAACAGTACCAGGCCGGACATAGCAAAACTAGCTTGAGTTCTCAGTAGAAGTCTATGTTGAAATAACTAGATTTAGGGGAGGTATTTTCTAGGTCTTAATTAAAATAAAAAGGAAAAGAAAAGCGGAGGCAGACTGCCTCCACCTTCTATCTCTAGCCCCCCCCCACACTTGTTGTAGTCACTGAAGGGAAAAGAGGGCGGTGGAGCCATGGCTGCCTTAGCTCTGTAGACATGACTTAAGAGTGACCTAAGTCACTCTCAACAAAAGGTTGAGTCCGGCAAGACTCGAACCTACGACCAGCAGAGCGAGGCGTAGCCGTCAGCTCTTACCGGTCTGTCGTAGTAGTCCGTTAGGATACATAGGGTATGATTATTATTTAAACGTTACCTACATCATTAATCCGATTAACGAAATACCAAATTACGGATATAGGAACTAGTTAGGTTATTAGTGCGCACGAAACAAATGTACCGGACATTTGTTTTTTTCGACGGCGAATATTAAAAGCCGGTTTAGATCCGACGGCCCGCATCATCGCCGGGATCCAGGAATGGCCATATTGGCGGTTTTCGGATGTGATATGACCTGTCGACACGTGGCAAGATATCATTGGAAAGCGGAAATCCCGGGGAGCAAAAAGACAAGTCCGAAGGAGACAGGCGTCCCCTCCATGGACTTATCGTACACCAACCGTACAGAAAGTACATCGGCCTTAGTACCTTTTTGCACTGAAAAGTCTTCTGATTGGTTCGTACATCAGTAGATAGGGGTTAAAAGAGAGGTTTAAAACTTAGAGGATTGAGGAGGTAGCCGCCTCTCTCCCAACAAGCTTGTATAAAATATTGGCAACTTTGCCACTTGATAATTGATCGCCTGGTTAGGCGTTGTTTGTAATTCCTTTTGTTGTGGACTCAGGGGAGCCCAGACTGCACAGGGGTGTAGTCAGATTATCTATTTATCTGCTAGGGTAGCAGTTGCTCTCGTTGATAGTGGGTTAGTCAAAAACTACCTAGAGGCTTCCTCAATTTTTGGTCCAAATAGAGGACACAGAATTGCAGGTTATGGGCCCACCCTCTACGGTGCCCATATTCAACGGATCTCGATTCATTTACTGGGAAGCTATGATGGCAGGGGCATTATGTGAGAAACGATACTGGGGTATTGTTAGTGGACAAGTGAAACATCCATCTCAAGGAACTCCACCAGGGTTTGGAGGAGTGAGATTTCCCGCAGCAGGATCTGCTCCAACGGAGGAGACAGATGATGGGGACAGCAGTGTGTCCGAAAAAGGGAAAGGAAAGGAGACACCTCTCACTCCTATTGCCATGGCACCCGGATTGGTGGCCGTGAAGACCAAGGAAAACAACATTCAGATGTTGGAGAACACCAATATGAATGCCAGGCACTTCATTCTGAGGCACCTCACCCAAGCATAGGCAACCTCTCACCTTCAAATCTTCAAGGCCGAGGAGTTGTGGGTGACCTTAGTGGAGATCTATAGAGCTAGCACCATTCAGGAGCTCCAGCTGGCTGAGCAAAGGCTGATTAGTTACACTTTCAAAGGAGGAAAGATGCTGGACTATTGCACCGATCTCTCTTGTCTATACATGGAGATGGAAGTGCCGGATGGACAGGCACTATGAAGATGAAAGTTAACACTCTCATGATGAAGTTGCCGGAGGAGTATGAAAATATAGTGTACCGAGTGCAACAAGTGGATGATAGTGCTTCGAAGTGGAGCACTGTGGTTCGAATGATACTTGTACAGGAAAACACCATCGAGATCCGAAGAGGAGGAAAGAACGTTCAAGCTCTAGCTGCCGGAACTAACCGGTGGAGGAAGGATCCGAAGAAGCCGTACAACAACTTTAAAAAGGAAAAGGATCAATCTGGAGAACCGAGGACTCCAAAGGGCCTTTGTCATTTCTGCAAAAAGCTGGGGCACTTCATAGCTGATTGCATCAAGCTATCGGAGCTGAGGCTTCAAGAAAATCGTGGAGGTGGTTCTTCCGGAGGGAAGAAGAAAGCACTTGTGGTCACTCGAGTGAAAGGAGAGACCGAGGAGGACGAGTCCTCCAAGGAGGATGAGGAGCTTCTTCATGACGAGAATATAGAGGAGAAGGAGATCCCTCGGAAACAGAAGTGTGCCCTTGGAGCCATTCGGGAAGCACCAGAGGAGGGATGGATCATCGACTCAGGTGCATCTATGCATATGTGTCGTGACAAGCACCTATTCACTAAGCTAAGAAATATCCCTACTGTGGAAATAGAGTATGGGGATGGGAGAGTAGTTACCACAGATCTAGTGGGATCGGTAGATCTGAAAGTCTTAGTGAAGGGTAAGACTTATATTCTCACCTTCTCAGATGTGCTCTACATTCCTCAGTTGAGTAAGAATATTATGTCTACTTCTGTATTAGATTACAAGGATTTTGATACCTTCACTAGAAAGGGAGTCTTTACAGCTAAGTATGGAGAAGAAGTCTACTTCACAGCAGATAAGGGTAGCCAAGGAATGTTTAGGCTTAACATGAGCAATGAAAAGAAAAGTGCTTACTATGGTGGTGTTCCGAGCTTGATGATATGGCATAAGCGTTTGGGACATGTGCACTTTGATAGACTGAGGGAAATGAAGAAGCTGGGTGTAGTAGAGGGCATTCAGTTTGGGGATAATGAGATGATGGATGACTGTAGTGGCTGTGCCCAAGGTAAGGCTCACAAACTTCCTTTTCCCAAAACAGCCACATATAGAGGTGAGAAAGTACTAGATCTGGTCCACAGAGATATCTGGGGACCAGCAAGAGTGCCTTCGGTTGGGGGGAAGAGGTATATGTTGACAATTACTGATGATTGGTCCAGATATTCTAGAGTCTACTTCTTGAAAACAAAGTCTAAAACACCAAAATACTTTAAAAAATACAAAGCCTAGAGTGAGAAGTTGCACGGAACCCCCATTAAGAGAATAAGGAGTGATAATGGGGGAGAGTACACCTCTAACCAGTTTGAGGATTATTTGAGAGATGAGGGAGTTCAGCATCAGAAAACTGTACCGAATAATCCAGAACAGAATGGGGTAGCTGAGAGGTTAAATCGGACTGTGTGCAGCATGTTGGTAGATAAGAAAATAGGAAGAAGATTTTGG
>JBBHKE010002870.1:374500-406346 GCA_037447655.1 Zygnema cylindricum
ATGTTTGTTTAATCGGAGTGCTTCTGCTGATTGTAGCTAATTCAAGCAGGTAAACCTCTCTTGGACTACACGGTACACAATAAAACTTTCGAAATCAGGATTGATTCGGAGGATACACTCCCCTCACAGAAGATCCATAAACCAAATAAAACACCTTCGGATCAAGTTATACATGGGCTTAATCACACTATGACTTGTCGCTCTCTCATTTGATACATAGTGTAATCGCCCTGTGCGCAGTCGTTTTACTCTACTCTGTGAGGCTATTCCGTCGTCCATCTTTTAGAAGTTTCATCCAAGATAAAACTTTGTGTGACACCTCGGTCTTCTAGTGAATCTGAGTCGTAGAACCAAGTTTATCGGAGTGTCTCATCTCATTTTGCTGACGCGTGTCCCGCTAATGTGATACATAGTTTACTCTCTCGCTGTTCAGTATCACACTAATTCGGGTACATATTGAACTAGGCTTCCACAAAATAAACCAAATACCTAGAAGACACTCCCCTCACATAGGAGGCTTAGTTAGGACTAAAGCTTTCAAAATAACACATGGCACATCAGGTTCTCTCCAAATGGACGAACTTAATCGATGTTAGTCGTCTTCGTGAGGCTAATTTGTTTGTAAGACCTCCCAATATAGACATTACGACCACTTTGCTTCCCTTTCACCAAGTTATATCATGTGTCCAAACTGACCACCCTCCGA
Source organism: Zygnema cylindricum (assembly GCA_037447655.1). Classification (NCBI taxonomy): domain Eukaryota; kingdom Viridiplantae; phylum Streptophyta; class Zygnematophyceae; order Zygnematales; family Zygnemataceae; genus Zygnema; species Zygnema cylindricum. Next base: position 375,207 of record JBBHKE010002870.1, read on the forward strand.
ATTACAACATTAATGTACCTGGCCAGCCCCTCAAGGTCTTTCCTACTTTAGTGTCTTAACCTAATTCCCATGCATACTCTTATAACGGTCTAGGCATGCTCCAAAATAATGTCATTAGAGAGTTAGAGGAGCCTACGGCCACAGTACGGGAGCATCTCATGCATTTTATTCCAAGCACTACTGCGGCCCCCGGCCTTACGGACAGACTACATTGCACTTTGTTGGGTAGGGTCATGGATCCTTATTCTTTATCATTTGTCTTAGGTCTCGGCCTTGCAGCTGGTCGCTACGTACAAAATCACCCCGTGCAACCAGCTGGGGGGGGGAATACGGCGGCTCCTTCACGTCTTGTTTCCTCTCGCACCTCTCCTAGTCTCAAGGGAAATCCATTTCAGTTTTTTCTCTTCCCTTCTCTCACACCTGTGGTTAACGACATCTCCATCTATGATTTACTCAACCCTAGTCATATGACTTGGGAAATCCCGGCCTATAGAATCGTTCAATCCACAATTTCATCGTTTTTTGGTCTGGCACCGCACTGGACTGCTACATTTCCCACCCGTAGCTAGCACCACTGGGTGAATTCCTTGTAGCACACTCCAGTAAAATACGAGTTAGGCCACTCACTCATCGCCAATGAGCAAATTGCATTTGCTCAGGCCATGGAAGCTTTTAATATCAAGAGTATCGAGACGCCCAAGTGGAAGTTCGATGTTGAAATCAATAGATTTAGGGGAGGTATTTTCTAGGTCTTAATTAAAATAAGAAGGAAAATAAAACCAGAGGCATCTTGCCTCCACCTTCTCTCTTTGACCCCCCGTACTTGTTGTAGTCACTGAAGGAGGGAGAGGGCGGTAGAGCCATGGCTGCCTTAGCTCCATAGATAGGGCTTAAGAGTGACCTAAGTCACTCTCAACGAAAAAGGTTGAGTCCGGCAAGACTCGAACCTCCGACCGGTTTACGGATGTAACATAACCTGAAAACACGTGGCAATATGTCATTGAGAAGCCAGAATCCCAAGGAGCGTGAGGACAAGTCTGGAGGAGATAGGCGTCCACTCCATGGCCTTGTCGTACACAGGCCGTACAAAAGGTACATCCGCCATGGTACTTTTATGTACTATGCAGTCTTCTGATTGGTCTCGTACTTCAGTAGATAGGGGTTGTGAGAGGGTTCGGGACTTAGTGGATTAAGGAGGTAGTCGCCTCTCTCCCAACAAGATTGTATAAATATTGGCACCTTTGCCGCTTGATAATTAATCACCTGGTAAGGCGTTTTCAGTGATTCTTTTTGCTGTGGACTCAGTGGAGTCCAGACTGCACACGGGTGCACTCAAGTTATCTAGTTATCTGCTAGGGTAGCAGTTGTTCTCGTTGAAAGTGGGTTAGTCAAAAACTACCTAGAGGCTTCCTCATTCTTGGTCCAAATGGAGGACACAGAATTACAGGTTATGGGCCCACCCTCTAGGGTACCCATATTTAACGGATTGAGATTCATTTACTGGGAAGCTATGATGACAAGGGCATTATGTGAGAAACGATACTAGAGTATTGTTAGTGGACAAGTGAAACGTCCATCTCAAGGAACTCCACCAGGGTTTGGAGGAGTGAGGTTTTCTGCAGCAGAATCTGCTCCAGCGGAGGAGACAGATGATGGGGACAGCAGTGTGTCCGAAAAAGGGAAAGGAAAGGAGACACCTCTCACTCCTATTGCCATGGCACCCCGAGCGGTTGCCGTGAAGACCGAGGAAAACGACATTCAGATGTGGGAGTACACCAACATGAATGCAAGGCACTTCATATTGAGGCACGTCACCCTAGCGTTGGCAACTTCTCACCTTCAAATCTTCAAGGCTAAGGAGTTGTGGATGACCTTAGTGGAGATCTATAGAGCTGGCACCATTTAGGAGCTCAGTTGGCTGAGCAAAGGCTGACGAGTTACACTTTCAAAGGAGGAAAGATGTTGGACTATTGCACCAATCTCTCTTGTCTATACATGGAGATGGAGAGTGCTGGATGGACAGGTGCTATGAAGATGAAAGTTAACACTCTCATCATAAAGTTGCCAGAGGAGTATGAAAATATAGTGTACCGAGTGCAATAAATGGATGATAGTGCTTGGAAGTGGAGCACCGTGGTTCGAATGATACTTGTATAGGAAAACACTATTGAGATCCGAAGAGGAGAAAAGATCGTGCAAGCTCTAGCTGCCGGAACTGACCGGTGGAGGAAGGATTTAAATAAGCCGTACCACAACTTCAAAGAGGAAAAAGATCAATTTGGAGAACCGAGGACTCCAAAGGGCCTTTGTCATTTTAGAAAAAAGCCAGTGCACTTCATAGCTGATTGCATCAAGCTATCGGAGTTGAGGCTCCAAGAAAATCGTGGAGATGGTTCTTCCGAAGGGAAGAAGAAAGCACTTGGGTCACACGAGTGAAAGGAGAGACCGAGGATGACGGGTCCTCCGAGGAGGAGGATGGGGAGCTCCTTCTTGACGAGAATCTAGAGGAGAAGGAGATCCCTCGAAAACAGAAGTGTGCCCTTGGAGCCATTCGGGAAGCATCAGCGGAGGGATGGATCATCGACTCAGGTGCATCCATGCATATGTGTCATGACAGACACCTCTTCACTAAGCTAAGAAAGATCCCTACTGTGGAAATAGAGTATGGGGATAGGAGAGTAGTTACCACAGATCTAGTGGGATCTGTAGATCTGAAAGTCTTAGTGGAGGGTAAGACCTCTATTCTCACCTTCTCAGATGTGCTTTATATTCCTCACTTGAGTAAGAATCTTGTGTCTACTACTGTATTAGATGAAAAGGATTTTGATACCTTCACTAGAAAAGGAGTCTTTACAACTAAGTATGGAGATGAAGTCTACTTCAGAGCTGATAAGGGTAGCCAAGGAATGTTTAGGCTTAACCTGAGTAATGAAAAGAAGAGTGCTTACTATGGTGGTGTTCCGAGCTTGATGATGTGGCATAAGCGTTTGGGACATGTGCATTTTGATAGATTGAGGGAAATGAAGAAGTTGGGTGTAGTAGAGGGCATTCAGTTTGGGGATAATGAGATGATGGATGACTGTAGTGGCTGTGCCGAAGGTAAGGCTCACAGACTTCCCTTTCCCAAAACTGCCACATATAGAGGTGAGAAAGTACTAGATCTGGTTCGCACAGATATCTGGGGACCAGCAAAGGTGCCTTCGGTTGGAGGAAAGAGGTATATGTTGACAATTACCGATGATTGGTCCAGATATTCCAGAGTCTACTTCTTGAAAACAAAGTCTGAAACACCAAAATACTTTAAAGAATACAAAGCTTGGAGTGAGAAGTTGCACGGAACCACCATTAAGAGAATAAGGAGTGATAATGGGGGAGAGTACACCTCTAACCAGTTTGAGGATTATTTGAGAGATGAGGGAGTTCAGCATCAATAAACTGTACCGAATAATCCTGAACAAAATGTGGTAGCTGAGAGGTTAAATTCGGACTTTAGGAGATAGTGTGTGCTGCATGTTGGCAGATAAAAAAATAGGAAGGAGATTTTGGGCAGAGGCCATGAACTGTGCTAACTACATTAAAAATAGAGTCCTCACCACAGCTGTTAAAGGAATGACCCCTTATGAGAGGTGGGTTGGAAAGAAACCGAATGTTTCCCACTTGAAACTATTCGGTAGTCAAGTTTACAGTCTTGACACAGAAAAGAAAAACTGGAAACTAGATGCTAAAGGGAAACCGGGATACTTTTTGGGATATGATGAGGATGTCAAGGGTTATAGAGTCTATGACTTAGCTAAACAAGATATCATTCTGGTAAAGCATCTAGTTGTCATGGATGAATGGAAGTCTTTTGATCCCTTCAAATTCACTAAGAAAATCAGAATCAGCTTTGAGTCCGAGAGTGAGGAGGACTTAGATCTTCCCAAAAGGGACACTAGTGAAAACATGATTGCAGATCCAGGGGAGATAAAGGATAGGGGAGATATACCATAATCTCCTCATATTCCTACACCCTTTGAGGAAGAGGAGTCAGATTCGGTTCCCATGGAGAGGGGAGCTGATGAGACAGTTCGGAGGAATCGAAGACTTCCCTCCATTCCAGCTTCGGATTTTGAGGGAGGACGGAGGAGAGGCAAAGGGCTTCAAGAAAAACAAGCTGCTTGCAAGGTAACAAAGCTTTCTCATCCAGATGAGCCTCAGTCATACTCGGAGGCAATGGACAGTCCGGAGAAAGAAAGGTGGGTCAGAGCCATAAATGATGAGATGGCTTCAATCATGGAGGCAAATACTTGGGAGCTGGTGGACTGTCCACCAGATAGAAAACCCATTGGGTGTAAATGGGTATTTAAACTGAAACTGAATCTAGATAACACCATTGAGAGATTTAAGGCTCGGCTGGTGGCAAAAGGGTTCACTCAAAAAGAAGGGATAGATTATGAGGAGACCTTTGCTCCGGTAGTTCGATTCCCATCTGTAAGGATCCTCCTTAGTCTAGCAGCAGCGGAAGACATGGAAATTCATCAGATGGATATCAAAACCGCCTTCCTCAACGGTGAACTAGAGGAAGAAATCTTCATGCGGCAACCAGAGGGTTTTGTAGAAGAAGGAGAGGAAAGCAAAGTCTGCAGACTTATAAAGTCCTTATATGGACTAAAGCACGCCCCCAGACAATGGAATAAGAAACTAGATGAGTTTCTTACCAGTGTGGGGTATATTCGGATCAGTTCTGACCATTCTATTTGTATGTTTGAGGATGAGAATGGTGTGATTTTTATTGCAATTTATGTGGATGATTTGCTGGTATAAAGAAAGATCTGGGAAGTAGATTTGACATCAAGGATTTAGGAGAGGCTAAATATATTCTGGGAATTCAAATGGAAAGAAATAGGAAGAAAAGGATCATCAGACTTACACAGAAAGAGGCTATAGGAAATATGCTGCAGAAATTCCAGATGGAGAATGCAAAGAGTTGTACCACTCCCATGGACTTGAAGAAAGTAAGTGATGGAAGTGAAGAAGGAGGAGTGATAATGTTAGATGATCAGATGAGTCCTGAAGAGAGGCAGTTTATGAAGTCTATTCCCTATAGACAGGTTGTAGGAAGTTTGATTTACTTTATAAATTGTATAGACCTGACATAGCTGCAGCAGTTGGAGTCCTCAGTAGGAGTCTTAATGATCCTAGGAAGAGAGACTGGGAGGCAGCCAAGAGAGTAATGAGATACCTGGTGGGAACTAAGGATCTATGGTTGCATTTGGGAGGGGAGCACACTGACATCACTACTTGGAGTGATGCCAGTTATGGTGATGCACCTATGAGAAGATGCACTTCTAGGTATGTATTGTATGTGGGGGAAGGTGCTTGTTGTTGGATCACTTACAACAAAAGGTTGTTGCTCAGTCCACTGTGGAGGCTGAGTACATGGCCTCTTGTTCTGCTGTGAAAGAGCTGATGTGGGTGAAGTCCTTGTTGCAAGAATAAGGGTACATGAAGAAGGGAGTATATGAAGTGTTTTGTGACAAAGAGGCTGCAATTGCAATTGCAGCCAATCCAAAACACCATTTCAAAGCTAAACATATGGATATAAGATTGAGCTTTGTGAGGGAAAAAGTGGAAAATAAAATTGTGAATTTGGTGTATAGGAGTGATGGGGAAATGGTGGCTGATATGATGACAAAGCCTGTGCTGTCTCCCAAGCTAAAGTATTTTAGGAAAAAATGTGGATTAAAAGAGAAATTGAAATTAGACTAGAAAATAAAGGGAGTGTTGAAATCACTAGATTTAGGGGAGGTATTTTCTAGGTCTTAGTTAAAAATGGAAAAGAAAAGCAGAGGCAGCCTGCCTCCACCTTCTCTCTCTGACCCCCATGCTTGTAGTAGTCACTGCAGGAGAGAGAGGGCGGTGGAGCCATGGCTGCCTTAGCTCCCTAGGCAGGACTTAAGAGTGACCTAAGTCACTCTTAACCAAAAAGGTTAAGTCCGGCAAGACTCGAACCTCCGACCTGTAGGGCGAGGCATAGCCGTCAACCCTTACCAGTCTGTCGTAGTAGTCTGTTAGGATACATAGGGTTCGATAAATATCTAAACAATAGATAGACGAGTAATCTGATTAACGGAATTACAAATAGGATACATAGAAACTAGTTGGGGAATTAAGTGCGCACGAAACAAATATACCGGACATTTGTTTTTGAACGGCTGGGAATTAAAGCCGACTTAGATCCGACGGCTCACATCATTGTTGAGACCTTGAAATGGCCGCTTTGGCAGTTTACAGATGTAACATAACCTGGCAACACATGGCAAAATGTCATTGGGAAGCCGGAATCCCGGGGAGCGTGAGAAAAAGTCCGGAGGAGACAGGCGTCCACTCCATGGCCTTGTCGTACACACGCCGTACAGAAAGTACATCGGCCATAGTACCTTTCTGTACTATACAGTCTTTTGATTGGTTCCGTACATCAGTAGATAGGGGTTGTGAGAGGGTTTGGGACTTAGTGGATTGAGGAGGTAGCCGCCTCTTTCCCAACTAGCTTGTATAAATATTGGAATCTTTGCCGCTAGATAATTAATCGCTTGGTAAGGCAATTTCAGTGATTCTTCTTGCTGTGGACTCAGGGGAGTCCAGACTGCACAGGGGTGCAGTCAAGTTATCTATTTATTTGCTAGGGTAGCAGTTGCTCTCGTTGAAAGTGGGTTAGTCAAAAACTACCTAGAATCTTCCTCATTCTTGGTCTTAAATGGAGGACACAGAATACATTCGGTTCCAGTCTCACAAAGGCGGAATAGGCACTATTAAATGACACAGTCACCCGTCATTTAGATGCGTTTGCTTTCTCCATGAATGACCTTGGAAGTCATTCTACTTACAAAATGTCAATCGACCTTGAAGACGATTGACCTATCTTTAAGCCGAAACACCGTCTCTCTTGAAATGGAATGGGAGATGGTGGACAAAAGATGCGCAAAATTGGAAGAAGCCGGTCTAATCTATCGGTCAGATTCCACCTTTGCCTAAGAAGAAAGATTCCGACAGAAATTTCACTGAGCGAAGAATGTGTGGGGACTAGCGAGAGCTCAATGCCCGGACTGTTCAAGACCGCCACCCTATGCCTCTAGCGGAGGAAATATTCAACCATGTAGGTGGTGCAAAGTTCTTTAGCATTCTTGACTTGCGTCAAAGGTTTAACGAGAATGAAATCGAGGAAAGAGATTGGCATAAAACTGCATTTTGGGGCAGTGATGGTCGCTGGGAATGGGTAGTCATGCCGTTCGGTCTTAAGAACGCACCCGCCGTGTTTCAAAAAGTCATGGATTTGGTGCTGGGTGGATGTAAATTTGCCCAGTGCTACATCGATGATTTGATTATCGCTTTCGCCACGGTTAAGAAGCATGCCCGCCATATTGAGTGGGTTCTCACCGAGTTAAAGAAAGTCGCGTTGAAGTGTCACCCAACCAAGTGTACTTTTGGTGCCGAGGGAGTGCCCTATCTCGGCCATTTTATTTCAGCTGAGGGCATCACTCCCTTGGATGCTAAGGTAGAGGCTATCACTAAAATGCCGGCTCCTACAAATCTCACTAGTTTGAGGGCTTTTCTCGGACTAGCCAATTATTACCGTCGTTTTGTACTGAATTTTAGTACGATGGCTTCTCCCCTAAATGACCTCCTCAAGAAATAAGTGCCTTTTGTTTGGGGACCTGCCCAAGTAGAAGCGTTTCAAAAACTGAAAACCGCCCTTACTAGCGCTCCCATTCTCCGACCTCCTAACCACAAGCTTCCCTTTTGCCTACAAACCGATTTCTAGAAGCCAGGCATTGCAGCTATTCTAACGCAAAGAGAGTTAAATGGAGAGGAATACGCAGTGGCATACGCTAGCCGGAGCAATAACCGAGCTGAATCTAATTACAGTAGTTACGAGGGTGAATGTCTCGCCGCGGTATAGGGTATTGTTCATTTTCGACATTATCTTTACGGCAAGCCATTCACGCTCCTAACTGATCATCAACCCTTTCATTTGTTGATGACCAACCATAAGCTTTCAGAGAAGCTTGCCCGGTGGGCTTTAATTTTACAAGAGTACGACGTTGATATCATCCATCGGCCCGGTTTGTTAAGCTTGAACGCCGACGGGATTTCTCGGAATCCACTACCCCGGACCACCGATAACTGTGTCCGGCAAGATTTCGACAATGACGAGGTACCCGCCATGTCAGCTGGTTCCTATATCACTTATGTCTCTTTTCTATTCCTCACACCCGGCCGGGCCACAGATCAGTGGCCCGACGGCCCATTAATCCTCTTCTTTTCCTCTCAAACCTTTTGTTGAAATAAGTAGTTTTTGTATTTTCTAGGTCTAAATTTATTAGCAAAAAACATATACAGAAAATGTAGGCAGCAAGCCTCCATCTCTTCTCTCTTGCCCCCATACTTGTTGTGTTGATATTTGAGTATTTTCTAGGTCTGTATTAGGATAGAAAAAGAGCTGAGGCGGTCTGCCTCTAACTCCCCTATCCAAGCCCCCACACTTGTTGTAGTCACTAAAGGCTGGATAGGGAGCTAGAGCCATGGCTGCCTAGGCTCTCTAGAGAAGACAGGGGGTGAATTAGGTAGACTTACCAAAAAATAATTGACGGACACAGGAATTGATCCTGGTACCTGCCGTCCGTCAATCCGCATTAGCCGTTAGCTCTACCAGTTAAGTCTAGGACAGATATTACGATATATAGGGTTTGATAAATATATAAATCGTCATATGTAGATTTATACGTTTAACGGCTAATAGATACTTAGTACATAGATACAGTTTGATTTAGTACAAAGTACGGTATGTGGACAGAACGGATACCGCGCATTTGTTTGATAGCGAAACAAATACCGCGCGTCAAATTTCAGCGGCTAGGATTATAGCCGGTTTTGATCGGACGGCCACGATAGGCGCCGCGGTCACGGAAAAGGCATTTTTGGCGTTTTACGGTCTTTGCCACGTTAGATGACATGTGGCGTGATAACATTGGACTACGGGAATTTGGAGATTACAGGAACTAATCCTGATTTGACACGTGTCGACATTTTGGCCATGTCGTACAATGGCCGTACATAAAGTACACCGGCACCTGTACTTTTCTGTACGACACAGTAATTTGATTGGTGTCGTACTTCAGTAGATAGAGTTTTAGAGAGGGAATAGGACTTAGAAAATTATGGGTAGGCAGGTGCCTCTCCTAGAGAGCTCTCTATATAAATGGCAAACTTTGGCCAGCCATAACTATCAATTTACTTGACCATTTTCAGTGATTCTTTTTGCTACGGACTCAGGGGATTCCAGGCTACACAGGAGTGTAATCGGTCAGAGTTTTTGTCTGCCAGGGTGGCTGCATTTATAAGGGAAAGTCAAAGTGGGTGAATGTGTCCAAATCTCATATTCTAAATTTGCATTCTGTGGTGGAACTGAGCACACAGAAAGTGTTATTTCACAGGGGTGAATCTATATTAATATTGTGACTTTCAAGGGGTCATTCATTTGGGTTTATATTAACATGGAGTCGGACTATCAGATTAGCTTCTTTTGGATCTGCATACTTTGAGGGCCAATGGAGGTCTCAGAGTTTCATGTTGTAATCATTGAAGGAGAGAGAGAGCGATGGAGCCATGGCTGCCTCAGCTCCATAGGAAGGACTAAAGATTGACTTAAGTCACTCTGATCAAAAGGTTGAGTCCGGCAGGACTCGAACCCCCGACCAGCAGAGCGCGGCGTAGCCGTTAGCTCTAACCAGTTTGTCGTAGAAGTGTGTTAGGAGATATAGGGTTTTATTAATATATAAATTATCGTGTTATACAGAAATCATTTAACTGAAACTCTTTACAGCACGCATTGATACAGTTTTACAAAATACGAAGTACTGTACTAAATTCAAACGGATATTGCGCATTTTGTTTCGACAGCGAAACAAATATTTCGCAAGTATTTATTACGGCAGAGATTCCATTTCGCGTCAAATCTAGCGGCGCACATCATCGCCGAAATTCAGCAATGGTCACTTTGGCATTTAGTGACGTGGCATGACCTGGCGCCACGTTGAGAGATGACATTCGGTCGCGGGAATTATGAGGAACGTACGACCGAGTGGAAAATGGACATGCGTCCGCCTAATGGCCTTGTCGTATAGAGGCCGTACAGAAAGTACATCGGCAGTAGTACTTTTTGGTACTGTACAGTGTTGTGATTGGTTCGTACTAGCAGTAGATAGGGGTTCTGAGAGAGAACTAGGAAAAACTAGGACTTAGGAAAAATCAGGTAGATAGTCCTCTCTCTCTTTGAGAATTTGTATCAATTGGCATGCCACCCTATAACTTATCATCTAGTTGGGCGTTTTCAGAGATTTCTTTTTCTACGGACTCAGGGGAGTCTAGGCTTCACAAGGGTGCAGTCAAATTGTGTGCTTATCTGCTTGTGTAGCAGTGGTTGCCATTGAAAGTGGGTTAGTTAATAACTATCTAGAGGCATCTTGTATTCTGTAGTCCAATGGAGGACACAGAATTGCGGGTTATGGGCCCATCCTTTAGGCTGCCCACCTTCAATGGATCTGGTTTCATCTATTGGGAAGCCATGATGATGGGAGCTTTGTGCGAAAAACGATAGTGGGGTATAGACAGTGGACAAGTGAAACATCCACCTTTGGGAACTCAACCAAGATTTGGAGGAGTAAGGTTTCCTATAGTAACGGCTGCCTCAGCGGAGGAGGCAGATGATGGGGAAAGCAGTGTGTCCGAAAAGGGGAAAGGGAAGGAGACACCCCTCACTCTTATTGCCACAGTATCGAGAGCGGCGACCGTGAAGACCGTGGAGAACGATACTCAAATGTGGGAGGATGTAAACATGGCTGCCAAGAACTTCATTCTGAGGCACCTCACTCAAACTTTGGCCACCCCTCATCTTCGCATTTACAAGGCCAAGGAGTTGTGGGTGAGTTTGGTGGAGATTTATAAAGCTGGAACTATTCAGGAGCTCTAGTTGGCTGAGCAAAAACTAATGTGTTACACTTACAAAGGAGGAAAGATGTTAGATTACTGTAATGATCTTTCTTGTTTGTATATGGAGATGAAAGTGTCGCGTGTGCAATTTTTTGTCCTTCATTGGACTACTGAATACAGGAAGCCTCTAGATTTTATTTAACTAATCCACTTCAAGCCACAACCACTGCTGCCCAAAAAGTCACACTGACAATTTGACTGCACCCCTGTGCAGCCTCGACTCCCCTGAGTCCGTACCAAAAAGAATCACTGAAAACGACCAACCAGTCGATAAGTTATAAGTCGGCAAAAATGCCAAGTTTATACAAACTCTCTAAGGGAGAGAGGTTCCTATCTACCAATATTCTCTAAGTCCTAAATCCCTCTCACAACCCCTATCTCTTGAAGTACGAACCAATCAGATCACTGTAGGGTATAGAAAAGTACTATGGCTGATGTACTTTCTGTACAGCCCATGTACGACAACGCCATTAAGTGGACGCGTGTCCACTTTTCACTTGTCCTTATGTTCGCCGGAATTCTTGCGTCCAAATGTCATCCCTCCGCGTGGCTCCACGTCACGCCACGTCTATAAAGGCCAAAAGTGACCATTCCGCGATCGCGGCATTGATGTACGTCGTCGGATCAGATTCAATATTAAATTTCCGCCGTCAAAACAAATGTCCGATTCATTTGTTTTTGTGCGAGATTATGTTTGTATTATATAATACTTGGTTCCATGTTCGTCCGTTCGTAATTCCGTTAATTGAATTCATACACGTAACATTGTATAAATAATAATCAAACCTAATGTATTCAACGGACTCCTACGAGAGACTGGTTAGAGCTAACGGTTAAGCCGTGCTCTGCCGGTTAGAGGTTCGAGTCCTGCCGGACTCAACCTTTTGTTGAGAGTGACATAAGTCACTCTTTAGCCGTGCCTGCTTAAGCTAGGACAGCCATGGCTCAGCCACCCTCTCTATCCCTCAGTTACTACGACAAGTATGGTGTGAAGAGAAAGGAGGCAAAGGTAGGCTGTCCGTCTTTTTCTTATTTGTACTAAATTCAGACCTAGAAAATACCAAATAAAACTACTAATTTCAACACTCCCCTTATTTTCTAGTCTAATTTCAGTTTTAATCCACACTTTTCCCTGCAATATTCTAACTTGGGAAAAGGCATCGGTTTTGTCATCATATCAGCTACCGTTTCCTCATCAGATCTATATACAAGATTCACGATTTTATTCTCAATTTTTTCTCTTACAAAACTTAATCTTATGTCCATATGTTTAGCCTTAAAATGATGTTTTGGATTAGCTACAATTGCAATGGCAGCTTGATTATCACAAAACACTTCATGCACACCCTCCTTCATATACCCCAGTTTTTGCAGCAAGGACTTGACCCACATCAACTCTTTCATAGCAGAACAAGAGGCCATGTACTCAGCCTCCATAGTGGATTGAGCAACCACCTTTTGTTGCTTACTGTTCCAACAACATGCACCTTCCCCAACATACAACAAATACCCAGAAGTGCATCTTCTCATTGGTGCATCCCCATAACTGGCATCACTCCAAGTGGTGATACCAGTCTGCTCCCCTCCCAAATGCAACCATAACTCTCTGGTTCCTACCAGATATCTCATGACTCTCTTGGCTGCCTCCAGTCTCTCTTCCTGAGATCATTAAGACTCCGATTGAGTACTCCAACTGCTGCCGCTATGTCCGGTCTGGTAAATTTTTAAAATAGATTAAACTTCCTACGACCTGTCTATAAGGGATAGACTTCATAAATTCTCTCTCTTCTGGACTCATCTGATTATCTAAGATCATCACTCCTCCTACTACACTCCCATCACTTATTTTTTCAAGTCCATGGGAGTGGTACAACTGTTAGCATTTTCCATCTGGAATTTCTCAAGCATATTGCTTTCTTCTGAGTGAGTCTGATAATCTTTTTCCCCCTATCTCTCTCCATCTGAATCCCCAAAATATATCTTGCCTCGCGTGAATCCTTCATATCAAATCTGCTTCCAAGATCTTTCTTTAACTTATCGATTTTTTTTCCAAAGATTTACTCAACATAAGCAAATCATCCACATAAATTGCAATAAATATTACACCATTCCATCTTCAAACATATAAATAGAATGGTCAGAGTTGATACGGATACATCGAAGACCTGTAGGAAACTCATCTAGTTTCTTATTCCTGCAATTCTGTGTCCTCATTGGACTACAGAATACAGGAAGCCTCTAGATAGTATTTAACTAACCCACTTTAAGCCACGACCACTTCTGCCCAAGAAGGCAAACTGAGAATTTGACTACACCCCTCTACAGCCTGGACTCCCCTGAGTCCGTAGCAAAAAGAATCACTGAAAACGGCCAACCAGGCGATAAGTTATGAGCCGGCAAAAATGCCAATTTATACAAAGCTCTCTTAGAGAGAGGTGTCTGTCTACCAAATATTTCCTAAGTCCTAAATCCCTCTCACAACCCCTATCTACTAAAGTATGAACCAATCGTATTACTGTAAAGTACAAAAAGGTACTATGGCCGATGTACTTTCTGTACGGCCGGTGTACGACAAGGCTCTTGAGTGGACGCGTGTCATTTTTCCACTTGTCCGTATTTCCTCCGGAATTCCCGCGACCGAATGTCATCCTTCCACGCGGCGCCACGTCATGCCACGTCCATAAAATCCAAAGTGACCATTCCGCGATCTCGGCGACGACGTGCGCCGTCGGATTAAATGCGACATTAAATGTCGACCGTTCAAAGTGTCTGTTTCATTTGTTTCGTGCGAAATGACGTTCGCACTAAACCTTAACAAGTTCTATGTTCGTTTCGTTTCATATTCTAGTTAGATCATTTCGGTACTATACAATAGTTTATATATGAATGAAACCCTATATCATCTAACGAACTTCTACGACAGACTGGATAGAGCTAACGGCTATGCCGTGCTCTACCGGTCGGGGGTTTGAGTCCTGCCGGACTCAACCTTTTGTTGAGAGTGACTTAAGTCACTCTTTAGTCCTTCTTATGGCGCTGAGGCAGCCATGGCTCCATCGCTCTCTCTCTCCTTCAGTGACTACAACAAGTATGGGGAAAAGAGAGAAGAGATGGAGGCAGGCTGCCATCATATCTTATATATGTTTCCGCTAATTTATTTTAAATAGAAAATACAAAAACTACTTATTTCAACACTCCCCTTATTTTCTAGTCTATTTTTAATTTTTCTTTTAATCCACATTTTTCCCTGCAGTATTTTAATTTCGGCGAGGGTACAGGTTTGGTCATCATGTCCGCTACCATTTCCTCATCAGATCTATATACAAGATTCACTATTTTATTCTCAACTTTTTCTCTTACAAAACTTAATCTTATGTCCATATGTTTAGCCTTAAAATGATGTTTTGGATTTGCTGCAATTGCTATGGCCGCTTGATTATCACAAAACACTTCATGCACTCCCTCCTTCATATACCCAAGTTCTTGCAGCAAGGACTTGACCCACATCAACTCTTTCACAGCAGAACAAGAGGCCATGTACTCAGCCTCCATGGTGGACTGTGCAACCACCTTTTGTTGCTTACTGCTCCAACAGCATGCACCTTCCCCAACATACAACACATACCCAGAAGTGCATCGTCTCATAGGTGCGTCCCCATAACTGGCATCACTCCAAGTAGTGATGTCAGTGTGCTCCCCTCCCAAATGCAACCATAACTCTCTGGTTCCAACCAGATATCTCATGACTCTCTTGGCTGCCTCCCAATCCCTCTTCCTAGGATCATTCAGACTCCTACTGAGTACTCCAACTGCTGCCGCTATGTCCGGCCTGGTACAATTCATAAAATAGATTAAACTTCCTACGACCTGTCTATAAGGGATAGTCTTCATAAACTCTCTCTCTTCAATACTCATTTGATCATCTAAGATAATTACTCCTCCTTCTACACTCCCATCACTTACTTTTTTCAAGTCCATGGGAGTGGTAAACTGTTTGCATTTTCCATATGGAATTTCTCAAGCATATTACCTATTGCTTCTTTTTGAGTAAGTCTGATAACCTTCTTCCCCCTATCTCTCTCCATTTGAATCGCCAAAATATATTTTGCCTCCCCTAAATCCTTCATATCAAATCTGCTTCTAAGATATGTTTTTTACTTATTGATCTTTTCCAAGGATTTACTCAACACCAGCAGATCATCCACATAAATTGCAATAAAAATGACACCATTCTCATCTTCAAACATATAGATAGAATGGTCAGAGCTGATACGGATGTATCCCAAACTGGTAAGAAACTCATCTAGTTTCTTATTCCACTGTCGCGGAGCCTGCTTCAGTCCATATAAGGATTTTATGAGCCTGCCGACTTTGCTCTATTCTCCTTCTTCCACGAACCCCTCGGGTTGTCTCATAAAAATTTCTTCGTCTAACTCACCATTAAGAAAAGCAGTCTTAATGTCCATCTGGTGAATTTCCATGTCTTACGCTGCTGCCAGACTGAGGAGAATCCTTACTGAGGGGAACCGAACAACTGGAGCAAAGGTCTCCTCATAGTCAATCCCCTCCTTTTGGGTGAACCCCTTCGCTACCAATCGAGCCTTATATCTCTCAATGGTTTTATCTGGGTTCAGTTTTAGTTTAAATACCCATTTACACCCAATAGGTTTTCTGTCTGGAGGGCAATCCGCTAGTTCCCAAGTATTTGCTTCCATGATAGAAGCCATCTCATCATTTATTGCTCTAATCCATCTTTCTTTCTCTGGACTATTCACTGCCTCTTAGTAAGACTGAGGCTCATCTGGGTGAGATAGCTTAGTTACCTTATGAGCGGCTTGTTTTTTTTGTATCCGTTTGCTGCTCCTCCTTCCTCCCTCAAACTCCGAAGCTGGAATAGATGGAAGTCTTGGATTTCTTCTCACTGTCTCATCGGCTCTCTGTCCATGGAAGCCGGTTCTTGTCCCGTTTTTTCTATCTCCTCGAAGTCCATACGAGTATGTGAGGTTTCCTGATGAGTCTCTTACATCTTGGATCTCCCCTGAATCCGCAATCACGGTTTCACTCATGTCCCTTTCGGGAACGACCGAATTCTCCTCACTTTTGGACTCAAATCTGATTCTTATCTTCTTTGTATATTTGAAGGGGTCAAATGGCTTCCCTTCATCCATGACAACTAAGTGTTTACCAGAATGATATCTTTCTTTGCAAAGTCATATACTCTATATCCCTTAACATCCTCATCATATCCCACAAAGTATCCAGGTTTTCCCTTAGCATCTAGTTTCCAGTTTTTTCTATCCGTGTCAAGACTGTAAACTTGGCTACCAAATACTTTAAGGTGTGAGATATCTGGTTTCCTTCCAACCCATCTCTCATAAGGTGTCACTCCATTTACAGCTGAGGTAAGGACTCTATTCTTAATATAGTTGGCACAGTTCATTGCCTCTGCCCAAAATCTTTTTCCTATTTTCTTGTCTGCCAACATACTGCATGCACTATCTCCTAGTGTTCTATTCAACCTCTCAGCTACCCCATTTTGTTGCGGGTTATATGGTACATTTTTCTGGTGTTACACTCCCCCATCTCTTAGATATTCCTCAAACTGGTTAGAGGTATATTCCCCCCCATTATCACTCCTTATCCTCTTAAATGGGGTTTCATGCAACTTCTCACTCCATGCTTTATATTCTTTGAAGTAAGTTGATGCTTTAGACTTATTTTTGAGAAAGTAGACTCTAGAGTATCTAGACCAATCATCAGTTATTGTCATCATAAACCTCTTTCCTCCAACCGAAGGTACTTTTGCAATTCCCCAAATATCTGTGTGGAACAAATCTAACACTTTCTCACCTCTATATGTGGCGGCTTTGGGAAAGGGAAGTCTGTGAGCCTTACCTTGAGCTCAACCACTACAATCATCCATCATTTCATTATCCTCAAACTGAATGCCATCTACTACCCCAAGCTTTTTCATTTCCCTCAACCTATCAAAATGCATATGCCCCAACCGCTTATGCCAAATCATCACCTTAGGAACACCAACATAGTAAGCATTCTTCTTTTCATTACTCACGTTAAGCCTAAACATTCCTTGGCTACCCTTATCTGCTGTGAAGTAAACTTCATTCCCATACTTAGCTTTAAAGACACCCTTTCTAGTGAAGGTATCAAACTCTTTGTCATCTAACAAAGACGTAGAGACAAGATTTTTACTCAGCTGTGGAATGTAAAGTACATCTGAGAATGTAAGTATAGAAGTCTTACCCTCCACTAAGACTTTTAGATCTACTGATCCCACTAGATCTGTAGTTACCACTCTCCCATCCCCATACTCTATCTCTACAGTAGGAATCTTTCTTAGCTTAGTGAAGAGTTCTTTATCACGACACATATGCATGGATGCATCTGAGTGGATGATCCATCCTTCCTGTGGAGCTTCCCGAATTGCTCCAAGGGCACACTTCTGCCTTGAGGGATCTCCTTCTTCTCCAGAATCTCGTGAAGAAGAAGATCCCTATCCTCCTCAGAGGACTCATCCTCGGTTTCTCCTGACACTTTTGTAACCACAAATGCCTTTTTCTTCCCTCTAGAAGAACCCCCTCCACGGTTCTCTTGGAGCCTCAGCTCTGATAGCTTGACACAATCTGCAATAAAGTGTCCCGACTTTTTCTAATAATGACAAAGACCCTTTGGGGGCCTCTCTCCCCAAGAATGATCTCTCTCCCCTCTAAAAGGTTTTTTCGAGTTCTTCCCCCATCGATTCTCTCCTGCTGCTAGAGCTTGAATGCTCTTTCCTCCTCTCCTAATCTCCATTGTGTTTTCTTGCACAAGTATCATCGTGACTACTGTGTTCCATTTCCATGAACTATCAGGCATTCCCTGTATTCGGTACACTATGTTTTCAAACTCATCTGGTAATTTCAAGGTAAGGGTGTTAACTTTCATTTTTATTGTACCTGTCCACCCGACACTTTCCATTTCCATATACAAACAAGTAAGATCATTACAGTAATCTAACATCTTTCCTCCTTTGTAAGTGTAACTCAATAGCTTTTGCTCACCCAACTGGAGCTCCTGAATAGTTCCATCTCTATAAATCTCCACCAAACTCTCCCACAACTCCTTGGCCTTTTAAATGTGAAGATGAGGAGTGGCCAAACCTTGAGTGAGGTGCCTCAGAATGAAGTTCTTGGCAGCCATGTTTACATCCTCCCACATTTGAGTATTGTTCTCCACAGTCTTCACGGTCGCCGCTCCCGATACTGTGGCAAAAGGAGTGAGGTGTGTCTCCTTCCCTTTCCCCTTTTCGGACACACTGCTGTCCCCATCACTTGCCTCCTCCGCTGACAAAACCGTTGTTGGAGGAAACCTTACTCCCCCAAATCTTGGTGGAGTTCCCGAAGGTGGACGTTTCACTTGTCCACTGACGATACCCCAGTATCGTTTTTCACACAAAGCTCCCATCATCATGGCTTCCGAATAGATGAACCCAGATCCATTGAAGGTGGGCACCCTAGAGGGTGGGCCCATAACCTGCAATTCTGTGTCCTCCATTGGACCACAAAATACAGGAAGCCTCTAGATAGTATTTAACTAACCCACTTGAAGCCACAACCACTGCTGCCCAAGAAGGCAAACTGATAATTTGACTGCACCCCTGTGTAGCTTGGACTCCCCTGAGTCTGTAGCAAAATGAATCACTGGAAACGGCCAACCAGCCGATAAGTTATGAGCCGGCAAAAATGCCAATTTATACAAAGCTCTCTTAGAGAGAGAGGTATCAAAAATTTCCTAAGTCCTAAATCTCTCTCACAACCTCTATCTACTAAAGTACGAACCAATCATATTACTGTAAAGTACAGAAAGGTACTACGATTGATGTCCTTTCTGTACGGCCGGTGTACGACAAGGCTAATGAGTGGACGCGTGTCATTTTTCCACTCGTTCGTATATTCTCCGGAATTCTCGCGACCGAATGTCATCCTTCCACGCGGCGCCAGGTCATGCCACGTCCATAAAAAATCCAAAGTGACCATTCCGTGATCTCGGCGATGACGTGTGCCGTCGGATTAAATCCGACATTAAATGTCGACCATTTAAAACAAATGTCTGTTTCATTTGTTTCGTGTAAAATGACGTTCGCACTAAACCTTAACAAGTTCTATGTTCGTTTCGTCCATATTACAGTTAAATCATTTCAGTATAATACAATAGTTTAAATATGAATGAAACCCTATATCATCTAACGGACTTCTACGACAGACTGGTTAGAGCTAACGGCTACGCCGCGCTCTACCGGTCGGGGGTTCGAGTCCTGCCGGACTCAACCTTTTGTTGAGAGTGACTTAAGTCACTCTTTAGTCCTTCCTATGGAGCTGAGGCAGCCATGGCTCATCGCTCTCTCTCTCCTTCAGTGACTACAACAAGTATGGGGGAAAGAGAGAAGAGATGGAGGCAGGCTGCCATCATTTTCTATATATGTTCCGCTAATTTATTTTAAACTAGAAAATACAAAAACTACTTATTTCAACAATTCCACTGTCGGGGAGCCTGCTTCAGTCCATATAAGGACTTTATGAGTCTGCAGACTTTGCTATCTTCTCCTTCTTCCACGAAACCCTCAGGTTGTCTCATAAAAATTTCCTCCTCTAACTCACCATTAAAAAAAGCAGTCTAAATGTCCATCTCCTGAACTTCCATGTCTTCAGCTGCTGCCAGACTGAGGAGAATCCTTACTGAGGGGAACCAAACAACTGGAGCAAAGATCTCCTCATAGTCAATCCCCTCCTTTTAGGTGAACCCGTTCGCTACCAATCGAGCCTTATATCTCTCAATGGTGTTATCTGGGTTCAATTTTA
This sequence comes from Zygnema cylindricum, assembly GCA_037447655.1. NCBI lineage: Eukaryota > Viridiplantae > Streptophyta > Zygnematophyceae > Zygnematales > Zygnemataceae > Zygnema > Zygnema cylindricum. The sequence goes on from JBBHKE010002870.1 coordinate 395,093, forward strand.
GTTTAAATACCCATTTACACCCAATAAGTTTTCTTATAGAGGGCTTTCCGCTAGTTCCCAAGTATTTGCTTCCATGATAGAAGCCATCTCATCATTTATGGCTCTAATCCATCTTTCTTTCTCTAGACTATTCACTCCCTCCGAGTAAGACTGAGGCTCATCTGGGTGAGATAGCTTATTTACCTTACGAGCGGCTTGTTTTTCTTGTATCCGCTTGCTGCTCCTCCTTACTCCCTCAAACTCCAAAGCTTGAATAGATGGAAGTCTTGGATTTCTTCTCATTGTCTCATCGGCTCCCCTGTCCATGGAAGCCGGTTCTTGTCCCGCTTTTTCTATCTCTTCGAAGTCCATAGGAGTATGTGAGGTTTCCGATGAGTCTCTTGCATCTTGGATCTCCCCTGAATCTACAATCACGGTTTCACTCATGTCCCTTTCGGGAACGACCGAGTTCTCCCCACTTTCGGACTCAATCTTCTTTGTATATTTGAAGGGGGTCAAATGACTTCCCTTTATCCATGACAACTAAGTGTTTGACCAGAATGATATCTTTCTTAGCTAAGTCATAGACTCTATATCCCTTAACATCCTCATCATATCCCACAAAGTATCCAGGTTTTCCCTTAGCATCTAGTTTCCAGTTTTTCCTATCCGTGTCAAGACTCTAAACTTGGCTACCGAATACTTTAAGGTGTGAGATATTTGGTTTCCTTCCAACCCATCTCTCATAAGGTGTTACTACTTTTACAGCTGAGGTAAGGACTCTATTCTTAATGTAGTTGCCACAATTCATTGCTTCTGCCCCAAAATCTCTTTCCTATTTTCTTGTCGGCCAACATACTGTGTACACTATCTCCTACTATTCGATTCAACCTCTCAGCTACCCCATTTTGTTCCGAGTTATATGGTATAGTTTTCTAGTGCTGTACTACCTCATCTCTTAGATATTCCTCAAATTGGTTAGAGGTATATTCCCCCCCATTATCATTCCTTATCCTCTTAATATAGGTTTCATGCAACTTCTCACTCCAGGCTTTATATTCTTTGAAGTAAGTTTATGCTTCAGACATTGTTTTCAGAAAGTAGACTTTAGAGTTCCTAGACCAGTCATCGGTTATTGTCATCATAAACCTCTTTCCTCCAACCGATGGTACTTTTGCAGGACCCCAAATATCTGTGTGGACCAAATCTAACACTTTCTCACCTCTATATGTGGCGGCTTTGGGAAAGGGAAATCTGTGAGCCTTACCTTGAGCACAACCACTACAATCATCCATCATTTCATTATCCCCAAACTGAATGCCTTCTACTACCCCAAGCTTTTTCATTTCCCTCAACCTATCAAAATGCACATGCCCCAACCGCTTATGCCAAATCATCAACTTAGGAACACCAACATAGTAAGCATTCTTCTTTTCATTACTCAGGTTGAGCCTAAACATTCTTTGGCTACCCTTATCTGCCGTGAAGTAAACTTCATCCCCATACTTAGCTGTAAAGACTCCCTTTCGAGTGAAGGTATCAAACTCTTTGTCATCTAACACAGACGTAGAGACAAGATTTTTACTTAGCTGAGAAATGTAGAGTACATCGGATAATGTAAGTATAGAAGTCTTACCCTCCACTAAGACTTTCAGATCTACTAATCCCACTAGATCTATAGTAACTACTCTCCCATCCCCATACTCTATCTCTACAGTAGGGATTTTCCTTAACTTAGTGAAGAGTTCTTTATTGCGACACATATGCATGGATGCACCTGAGTCGATAATCCATCCTTCTTGTGGAGCTTCCCGAATTGCTCCAAGAGCATACTTCTGTCTCCGAGGGATCTCCTTCTCCTCCAGACTCTCGTCAAAAAGAAGCTCCCCATCCTCCTCAAAGGACTCATCCTCGGTTTCTCCTATCACTTTTGTAACCACAAGTGCCTTTTTCTTCCCTACAGAAGAACCCCCTCCACGGTTCTCTTGGAGCCTTAGCTCTAACAGCTTGACACAATCTGTGATGAAGTGTTTCGGCTTTTTGCAAAAATGACAAAGACCCTTTGGGGGCCTCGGTCCTCCAGGATGATCTCTTTCCCCTTTTTACAGTTTCTTCGGATCCTTCCCCCATCGGTCCCCTATTGCTGCTAAAGCTTGAATGCTCTTTCCTCCTCTCCTAATCTCCATTGTGTTTTCGTGCACAATTATCATCCTGACCACTGTGTTCCATTTCCATGAACTATCAGGCATTTCCTATACTCGATACACTATGTTCTCGAACTCATCTAGTAACTTCATGATAAGAGTGTTAACTTTCATTTTCATTGTACCTGCCCACCCGACACTTTCCATTTCCATATACAAACAAGAAAGATCATTACAGTAATCTAACATCTTTCCTCCTTTGTAAGTTTAACTCACTAGAGAAACCGAGGATGAGTCGTCTGAGGAGGATGGGGAGCTTCTTCTTGACGAGAGTCTAGAGGAGAAGGATATCCCTCGGAGACAGAAGTGTGCCCTTGGAGCAATTCGGGAAGCTCCACAAGAAGGATGGATTATCGACTCAGGTGCATCCATGCATATGTGTCGCGATAAAGAACTATTCACTAAGTTAAGGAAAATCCCTACTGTAGAGATAGAGTATGGGGATGGGAGAGTAGTTAATACAAATCTAGTGGGATCAGTAGATCTGAAAGTCTTAGTGGAGGGTAAGACTTCTATACTTATATTCTCAAATGTACTCTACATTCCTCAGCTAAGTAAAAATCTTGTCTCTACGTCTGTGTTATATGACAAAGAGTTTGATACCTTCACTCGAAAGGGAGTCTTTACAGCTAAGTATGGGGATGAAGTTTACTTCACGGCAGATAAGGGTAGCCAAAGAATGTATAGGCTCAACCTGAGTAATGAAAAGAAGAATGCTTACTATGTTGGTGTTCCTAAGTTGATGATTTGGCATAAGCGGTTGGGGCATGTGCATTTTGATAGGTTGAGGGAAATGAAAAAGCTTTGGGTAGTAGAACGGATTCAGTTTGGGGATAATGAAATGATGGATGATTGTAGTGGTTGTGCTAAAGGTAAGGCTCACAGATTTCCCTTTCCCAAAGCCGCCACATATAGAGGTGGGAAAGTGTTATATTTGGTCCACACTGATATTTGGGGAACTGCAAAAGTACCTTCGGTTGGAGGAAAGAGGTTTATGATGACAATAACCGATGACTGGTCTATGAACTCTAAAGTCTACTTTCTGAAAACAAAGTCTGAAGCATCAACTTACTTCAAATAATATAAAGCCTGGAGTGAGAAGTTGCATGAAACCTCCATTAACAGGATAAGGAGTGATAATGGGGGGGAATATACCTCTAACCAGTTTAAGGAATATCTGAGAGATGAGGGAGTAGAGCACTAGAAAACTATACCATATAACTCAAAGAAAATGGGGTAGCTGAGAGGTTGAATCGAACACTAAGAGATAGTGTACGCAGTATGTTGGTCGACAAGAAAATAGGAAAGAGATTTTGGGCAGAAGAAATGAATTGTGCCAACTACATTAAGAATAGAGTACTTACCTCAGCTGTAAAAGGAGTAACACCTTATGAGAGATGGGTTGGAAAGAAACGAGATATCTCACACCTTAAAGTATTCGGTAGCCAAGTTTACAGTCTTGACACGGATAGGAAAAACTGGAAACTAGATGCTAAGGGAAAACCTGGATACTTTGTGGGATATGATGAGGATGTTAAGGGATATAGAGTCTATGACTTAGCTAAGAAAGATATCATTCTGGTCAAACACTTAGTTGTCATGGATGAAGGGAAGTCATTTGACCCCTTCAAATATACAAAGAAGATAAGAATCAGATTTGAGTTCGAAAGTGGGGAGAACTCGGTTGTTCCCGAAAAGGACATGAGTGAAACCGTGATTGTAGATTCAGGGGAGATCCAAGATGCAAGAGACTCATCGGAAACCTCACATACTCCTATGGACTTCGAGGAGATAGAAAAAGCGGGACAAGAACCGGCTTCCATGGACAAGGGAGCCGATGAGACAATGAGAAGAAATCCAAGACTTCCATCTATTCAAGCTTTAGAGTTTGAGGGAGTAAGGAGGAGCAGCAAACGGATACAAGAAAAACAAGCCGCTCGTAAGGTAAATAAGCTATCTCACCCAGATGAGCCTCAGTCTTACTTGGAGGCAGTGAATAGTCTAGAGAAAGAAAGATGGATTAGAGCCATAAATGATGAGATGGCTTCTATCATGGAAGCAAATACTTTGGAACTAGCGGATTGCCACCCAGAGAGAAAACTATTTGGTGTAAATGGGTATTTAAACTAAAATTGAACCCAGATAATACCATTGAGAGATATAAGGCTCGATTGGTAGCAAAGGGGTTCACCCAAAAGGAGGGGATTGACTATGAGGAGACCTTTGCTCTAGTTGTTCAGTTCTCCTCAGTAAGGATTCTCCTCAGTTTTGCAGCAGCGGAAGACATGGAAATCCACTAGATGGACATTAAGACAAATTTTCTTAATGGTGTGTTAGAGGAAGAAATTCTCATAAGAAACCCGAGGGGTTCGTGGAAGAAGGAGAAGAGAGCAAAGTCTGCATGCTCATAAAATCCTTATATGGACTAAAGTAGGCTCCCCGACAGTGGAATAAGAAACTAGATGAGTTTCTCACCAATCTAGGATATAACCGTATCAGCTCTGACCATTCTATCTATATGTTTGAAGATGAGAATAGTGTCATTTTTATTGCAATTTATGTGGATGATCTGCTTGTGTTAAGTAAGTCTTTGGAGAAGATCAATAGGCTAAAGAAAGATCTTAGGGGCAGATTTGATATGAAGGATTTAGGGGAGGCAAAATATATTTTGGGGATCCAAATGGAGAGAGATAGGGGGAAGAAGATCATCAGACTTACTCATAAAGAAGCAATAGGAAATATGCTTGAGAAATTCCGGATGGAAAATGCTAACAGTTGTACTACATCCATGGACTTGAAAAAAGTAAGTGATGGGAGTGTAGAAGGAGTGATAATCTAGACGATCAGATGAGTCTAGAGGAGAGAGAGTTTATGTAGTCTATCCCTTATAGACAGGTCGTAGAAAGTTTAATCTATTTTATGAACTGTACCAGGCAGGACATAGCGGCACCAGTTGGAGTACTCAGTAGGAGTCTTAATGATCCTAGGAAGACAGACTAGGAGGCAGCCAAGAGAGTCATGAGATATCTGGTGGGAATTAGAGAGTTATGGTTGCATTTGGGAGGGGAGCACACTCACATCAGTACTTGGAGTGACGCCTGTAATGGGGACGCACCTATGAGATGATGCACTTCTGGGTAGGTGTAGGTTGGGGAAGCTGCATGTTGTTGGAGCAGTAAGCAACAAAAGGTGGTTGCTTAGTCCACTATTGAGGCTGAGTACATGGCCTCTTGTTCTGCTGTGAAGAAGTAGATGTGGGTCAAGTCCTTGCAGCAAGAATTGGGGTATATCAAGGAGGGAGTACATTAATTGTTTTGTGATAATCAAGCGGCATAGCAATTGCAGCCAATCCAAAACATCATTTTAAGGCTAAACATATGGAGATAAGATTAAGTTTTGTAAGAGAAAAATTGGAGAATAAAATAGTGAATCTTGTATATAGATCTGATGAGGAAATGGTGGCTGACATGATGACCAAAACTGTGCCCTCTCCAAAGTAAAAATATTGTAGGGAAAAATGTGGATTAAAAGAAAAGTTAAAATTAGACTAGAAAATAAGGGGAGTGTTGAAATAAGTAGTTTTTGTATTTTCTAGGTCTAAATTTATTAGCGAAAAAAATATAGAGAAAATGTAGGCAGCCTGCCTCCATCTCTTCTCTCTTGCCCCCATACTTGTTGTAATCACTAAAGGAGAGAGAGAGCGATGGAGCCATGGCTGCCTTAGCTCCATAGGAAGGACTAAAGAGTGACTTAAGTAACTCTCAACAAAGGTTGAGTCCGTCAGGACTAGAACCCCCGACCAACAGAGCGCGGCGTAGCCGTTAGCTCCAACCAGTTTGTCGTAGAAGTCCGTTAGGGGATATAGGGTTTCATTAATATTTAAACTATTGTGTTGTACAAAAAATATTTAACTAAAACTCTTTACGGCACGTATAGATACAGTTTTACGAAATAGGAAGTACTGTACTAAATTGAAACGGATATTGCGGATTTTGTTTCAACAGCGAAACAAATATTTCACAAGTATATATTACGACTAAGATTCCATTTCACGTCAAATCTAATGGGTTTTTTAAGGTCGAAATCCCGGAAAGGTCAGTTTGGCATTTAGTGACGTGGCATGACCTGGCGCCACGTGGAGAGATGACATTTGGTCGCGGGAATTTCGAGGAACGTACGGACGAGTGGAAAATGGACACGCGTCCGCCTAATGGCCTTGTCGTACAAAGGCCGTACAAAAAGTACATCGGCAGTAGTACTTTTTGATACTGTACAATGGTTCTGATTAGTTCCTACAGGCAGTAGATAAGGGTTGTGAGAGGGAACTAGGAAAAACTAGGACTTAGGAAAAATCAGGTAGATAGTCCTCTCCCTCTTTGAGAGTTTGTATAAATTGACATCTTTGCCACCCTACAACTTATCGCCTAGTTGGCCGTTTTCAGTGATTCTTTTTGCTACGCACTCAAGAGAGTCCAAGCTGCACAAGAGTGCAGTCAAATCGTCAATTTGCCTTTTTGGGCACTAGTGGTTGTGGCTTGAAGTGGGTTAGTTAAATACTATCTAGAGGCTTTCTAAATTTTGTAGTCCAATGGAGGACACAGAATTGCACCTTTCGGCCCAATACTACCGCCGAGGAGGAAGACCGAGTAAAGAAACGAGCCAAAAATTATCTGTGGCTCGGCAGATTTTTAGTTTGATTGCTGGATGACAACAGTCATCGGCATGTCCCTTGGCCAACCGAGCGCTTGTCCTTGATTGAGTAGATACATACCAAAATTGGCCAATATGGGACTAAGCGTACTTTGAGCCTTGTACAGGCATGCTATTGGTGGTCCGGAATGCAAGCGGATGTGGTTGCTATTCTCCACAAATGCGCCACATGCTACTGGCTACGTACCTCTTTCTCTAATCGGCACGTGTCTCTACAGCCATTCCCTATCAGAGGATTGTTTTATCGCTGGTCGGTGGATCTTGCCAGACCGTTTCCCTTATCTCGAAAGGGGAAACAATATATCATAAAAATGATTGAAAATTTTAGTAAGTGGGTAGAGGTGGTCGCTCTTCCACACAAGACAGCTAAATTGACCACCGCTGCTTTTAAAGAGCACGTTCTCATGCGTTATAGAGCTCCTGCGGAGGTTCTCACAGACCAGGGTACGGAGTAACACAGGGAATTTCAAGAGATGTGGGATGAAGCTTTAATTGATCATCGCTGGACGAGTCGTGATCACCCACAAGGCCATGGCTTGGCGGAACGAGCTGTCCAAACTTTCAAGCGGGCTCTCCGAAAGCATTGTTTTGATAAACACATCTCTGTCTGAGACGAATCCTTGGGCTATATCACCATGGGATACCGGATGTCTGTATAGGCTAGCTTGGCTAATGTCAGCCCGTACTATATTTTCTTCGGTCGAGCACCCTTGCTCGATCGAAATATTCAGAAAGCAGCAACTTTACCTTTGCCTCTAATGTCTGACACCGTATTCTAGGAAGAACTAACTCGGCGTGCATTGCTTTTCGCTCGTGAGATGCCCATGGCTTTTGATAATTTGCAGATTGCCCAACATCGAGATACTTTGTGCTTTGCCACCACGCGAAGTGGCAGTTACAAGCCTCAACAGAAGTCTTACCAAGTCGGAGATTACATGTACCTTCGACGACAATCTTTCAACACTTTGGACACGGATGTTTCACCACACATTCTTCGTGTGGTGGAAATGGATGCTAATGGGATGTTCTGTTTGCACGTCGCGGATACAAGGATAATTCGAGAGGATTGGAAGAACTGTGCACCTTGATACTTACGGCATTTGTCACAGGATATAGATCCGATGAGAATGCCAATCACAGAGGCGACGGAATGTACCATTTGCAAGAGAGCACACGGCGAGACTTCCATGCTCTTGTGCCACCATTGTAACCAAGGGTTCCACATGATGTGCTTAGTTCCTCCATCGACAGCGATGCCAGCTGACCATTGTTTTTGCCATGGCTGTCGTGAGTTGCCGACCGTTTTGACCAGCTCCTCCACAAGCTGAAGAGCTGGGGGGGGGGAATTATAAGGGTCACTTCACGCTAGGGAAGTATTCTTCCCTTTTATTCCTTTGGTCATCTTCACCTTAATTCTTTTGCATGTTGTATATACATTTTTTCCCTTCTCATTCATTTTCGTTTGTATATATGTATGGAGCATGACTTTGCTGGTTGTGATGCATGTTCGCTCTTGCTTGTCTCTCATGCACGATAGCTGTCATGCTGCATGGTGTCGGTCGCGGGCATGCACGATGTTATGCATGCGCGCACGATATTTCGCATGCACGCATGACATTGTGCAGGCACGAGCGATATTTTGCATGCGTGCACAATATTTCGCACGCACGCACGATATTGTGCACCCGCACGTGATATTCAACGCGCTCGCACAATATCATACACGCAAGCATAATTAATTTTGCGCGCGTGCATGATTTCCGTTCGCACGTGCAGAGGCACGTCGGTTCTTTTATCTTTGACGTGAACGAGATTCGCGTACACGTCTATTTGTATATTTACTAATTGCGTGCGTACTATTGTTTCGTTTCGTGCGTAGGTACACCACTTTTGAGTACATACGTGAAGAATCGTTTGGCGATGCAACACGATATCCAGGAGTACCATCGACGCTTCGATGTACCATTATATATTTAAGTCGCGAACCCATGTAGGTTCGCGCGTACATGTAGTTAGGGAGGGTTTTTACCCTCGGATGGTGGATTATGCGGAACGTACGGCAGACAATGTTGGCCGCCTATTGGCCAACATTCTAAGTAGTTTCATACATGTAAAGTAGACTAGACGTAGGCTAGTTTCGTTTAGGCCTAGCGTAGCTTCTACTTAGTCTATTTTCAGACTTAGAATTTCTAGCTTTTGGACAAGAATTTTCTCTTGGCGGCGGAACAGTTTTCTTGCTTCCTCCTTGCCACCGATTGCCCATTATTTCTTTCTCTCTTGTTAGCTATTGATAGATGCTAGTTAGCATACGGATTTTTGTCTCCTAATATTGTGCCTCGCTTTTTATCCACACGGCTTCGGGCCAAGTCCGGAAGGTTTCTCTCCAAACTTGTCTATTTGGCGATTTGTGAAGTGGAGGGTTGGAGTGTGGCATCTTCTGTCAAGCTGCGCCGTTCTCCGGACAATTGGACGGTTTGCTTGGGTGTATTTGTTGTTGGGGCATTTGGTTGTATTGGGAAGTGTCATTTTTGGCTAAATCCGATTTTCTTGGTTTTTAGTTCGAAGTGCTTCCTATTGCTTCGTTGCCTTTCTTGAGATAACTCTTGTAGAGAATACGTGGAAGACTAGGGAGCCTAGTGGCTATCCCACGACTTAGCATAGAATTATAAGGGTCACTTCACGCTAGGGGAGTATTCTTCTGTTTTATTCCTTTGGTCATCTTCACCTATATTCTTTTGCATGTTGTATATACATTTTTTCCCTTCTCATTCATTTTCGTTTGTATATATGTTTGGAGCATGACTTTGCTGGTTTGGATGCATGTTTGTTCTTGCTTGTCTCTCATGCATGACATCTCCTAAGTTGCAATTTTGCAAAGAAGTTGTTGGACTAAGTGAGTTAACTGAGTCTAAATATTTAGGGAAGCGTTGAGATTTAAAATCTTTAGTTCAGTAAATAGAGTAGACCAAAAAGACTAAGAATAATTTATAAGTAGTTGTATATAATACTTACCTTTATTAGTGTTACAGTAGCCAAAATACAATAGATTGTATTGTACCTCTGCAAGTTTTACGGAGTGGCGTCGACACGCGTCACGTAGCAAACAATTGGAATCACCGGATCAGACGGACAAAATCAGATCCGGATACCTCGGAAAATATATGGTACGGCTATTTTTGGAAACGTCCGGATATTTCGGAAGTAAGCTGTACGATACATGATCATTGATTTTGAGAGACGTCAACGGAGGCAATTCAGCTGGTACCATAAGCATGATTCACGTGGGACAGCAAATGACGAGGCGTGATTTACGTGGGACCACAAGTGAGGAGGCGTGATTAACATGGGACCACAAGTGACAAAACACTTAGGTGCTTCGTACTACACGACAACAGTCGGCTAGACTTTAGCGAATACCGTGACTAAGCACCTGGAACATTTTGCACGGTTCATCATCTGAAAATATTTGAATAACAATGTTTTGTAGTTTAGTGTATGAAAATTAGTGTTTCATTTATTTGGTCTTTGGAAAATAATAATTTGGTTTTTGGAGGTACTCTAGGTACAATAGAGTACAGCCTGGATACTTTGTCGTTAGCCAGGATAGTTCTGTAGTACGGTCACCCAAATTAGTGTGACCAGTAGATACTCACAATGAGTATATATTTTAGGACTTAGCCAATTTTATATCATCCAGTATTGGGAATTTGATTTTTTAAGGGCAATTTTTGGGAACTTCCAGACATCATATCTTATGGTTTAGTGGGCGATTTGGCTGCAATTTTGGGAATTGTCAGTTTACTGTATTATTTATCATTGTGGCCAATTTGAGGCAAATTGGCTTTTTGAGGCATATTTTGTGTTAGTTCAAAGTTGGCTGTTAAGTAGGTATTTTCATAGTTTCTGATGTTTTTCATGTCTACTTCCACTACTTCTGCTGGTCCTCCTCGTGCAATGGTGGCTGTAGAACAACACCTTTTCTGCTAGCTTTGAGGATGAAGTTTATTTCATTGCTGAAAAAGGTATCCTAGAGATGTCTAGGCTGATTTTAGGCAATGAAAAGAAGATACTTTACTAGGCTTGTGTTCATATTTTCATGTTGTGGTATAAGAGGCTTGGACATGTGCATTTAGATAAGTTACAAGAAATGAAAAAGATGGGAATAGTGGAAGGAATTCAGTTCGGAGAGAGTGAAAACCTAAGTGACTGTAGTGGTTGTGCTCAAGGTAAGGCACAAAGGTTACACTTCCCAAAGGAAGCCACTTATAAAGGAGAAAATGTGTTACACTTGGTACACACCGATATTTGGGGACCAGCCAAGTGCCCTCACCCGGTGGTAAAAGGTTTATGATAACAGGAAT
>JBBHKE010002871.1:0-45000 GCA_037447655.1 Zygnema cylindricum
AATTGAACTAGCAGATGGAAGATTGGAACAGGCAAGCAAGTTAGATTCTTGTTTGAAAGAGTCTTTGCAGCCATGGCATGGGCAGGTGAATCATTACGATGCATGCTATGTTCTTGAGCACTTGGAATATAAACCACCGGTAGCTCTTAGTTTTTTCAATTGGGTCAGAAGCCAGCCGGCTTTTGTGACAAATAACTATGTGTTGTGTACTTTGATGAAGATCTTAGCGAAGGGAAAACATTTCACTCTTCTGGAAAATCTCCTAAATAATTTTAGCTCGTTTACTGGAGGAGCAGTTAATGAGGTTGCATTCACAACAGTCATGAAAGGATACGCTGACACTCACCAGTTTGATAAGATGATGAAGACTTACAATCAGATGTTGGCGACTGGAGTGCATCCAAATGAGTACACATTCAGGTTAGAACTGGCTTGGCAGTTATGTCTATGTTTGGCTCACATGTTTAGTAATTTGATGTTCCCTTCCTTTCTTGAGTGTTGTTCAGTTTTGTTTCTCTTCTTCTTGCTCATCGTCACATGACAACCCGTAAACGATGTTTGTGTCACTGTCCTTGTCGATGTTTCCATTTCTTTTTAGGCAGCGAATTTGTCAGATCCTGTAACGTACTTGGTGGCTGATTGTTTGCAGTGTTGTCATTCGCGGTCTAGTCAAAGCTCGGCGCAGCTATGAAGCAATTGAGTTTTTCGAGGAGGCCAAGAAGTTGAATTGTAAACTTAATCAACATTTGTATGGTGAATTGATTACGCTCTATGGCATTACGAAGCAATTTCAAAGAGCTGCAGCAGTGTTGAAAGAAATGACTGTCAATGGACTACCTCCAAATGTTATTAAATATAACAGGCTGATGCAAGCATACTGTAGGGCAAACCTTGGCAAGGAGGCTGTTAATCTGCTTGAAGAGATGAAACTACAAAAAGTGATTCCCAATAACATCACCTACCTCATTCTGGTTGACTTTTTTTCTAAACGAAACGATGTGGAGCAGGCAAAACTTCTGTTCCATGAAGCGCAATCTGAAGCTTGTCTGAAGTTGCACTCTCGTTTCTACAATGTACTTATTCATATGTATGCGAAAATTGGTCAGATGTCTGAGGCTGAGGATATGATTGTGACTATGAAAGCTGATAAACTGACACCAGATCATTCTACGTACTTGACTTTGCTCTCTGGTTATGCAAAGAGGGGAATGTTTTCTGCAGCAAAAGGTGCATTGGCTACCATGAAGAAAGAGTTGGGACTTGTCAATACCTACACGTATACTTCTCTCCTAACTCTTTGCCTGGAGTGTACGTCACAGGAGGCAGCGGTTAGCCTGGTGGACTGCATGGAAGCCAGTGGTCATTGGCTACACAAGGTAGTTTGGGAGTTGTCAATGTGTTCTCAACATGTATGTGAGGAGGAAAGCTTCTGGAATGGTGTAACTAGTGACCTTAAGAAGCTGACAAATGAATCTGCAACGTTACCTGATGTCACGATCATGTCAATTGTTGCATTTCTGGCAAAATTGGGGTTGGAAAATCGTGCCCGTCGATTTTGGAAAGAAGCAAAGCTGCAGGGTTTCTTAACACGGTTGCAATATCCAGAAGGAAGCAGCTGGAAGATTGACCTTCATGATCTTCACCCTCTTGCCGTTGAATCCGTGCTTGTCGTTGAACTTTCTCATCTGAGGAGCACTCTTGAGGCTGGTAAGGTTCCCGAGCAAATTCATATTGTCACTGGTTGGGGACGTAGCAGGGATGGTCCTTCTACTGGGGACTCTCTTCAAGCAAGAGTATCAGCCATTCTTCAGGAGTTGCATTCGCCCTTTTGCAAAATTCAGGGAAATGGCGGTCGCCAGTCTGCTCGACGTCAGGAAGTGTGGACATGGTTGCAAAGTCAGAGGACCAGAAGCTGGCTCGCGATGAAGTGATGGTTTGTCTTTCGGTGATGAATGTCAAGAATCACATTACAGTATCACCAGACTGGTGAATTTTATTTCTATATGGGACTTGACATACTAAACTCGAAGTCATCATATTTTATTTCGCATCATGGATTTCCAGGCTGTTCTCAAGTGACAAGCCACGTTGCATCTTGATATCCACCATATTTTTTGGGCCCTCTGAAACAGCTTGAAATTGGCCACATCAGTATAACTAGTTATGTCATGTGGTCCATTGCTCTTTTAGTTTTTGTACATAACTGATGTTCACTGCATATTTGCCTCGTAGATATTCAATTGCTACTCAAGGAGCCAGAAGCTTTCTCCCATCGACGGTTACTCCATTTTAGAGCTCAATTTGGCCATTTCATTCTCCTTTTTGACTATCAGCCTTCTTATTGTACTGTACAATTTATAGTGGAGGACACGAGGTACACGTCCCTGGTTTGTACACTGGGATGACAGATGAATTCCTTGTTTCAGGCTTGCAATGTCGGTATTGTTTGTTCTAAACCTGTTTTTTTGCAGTGCTTGATAAGGGAGGTTGTCATAAAATGTCTTGTGAAGCAAATCATGAGATGGAAAGGAGATGCTGAGATGTCGAAACATTGTAGAATAGGATAGTTTGATACCAGTTTGTAGTCGACTAATGGCATTTAGGAAAGGAGACTTTAGTTGCCTGGTCAGTTTTGTCAATATACACGATATACGGTGTAGTAAATGCTATGTATATTTTTGTAATTAGACAAATTGGAAGTTTTTGAATGTACCTTTCTTAGATATTAGCCTTTTTAGGATTTTTCTCGCGTTTGGATAGCCTTTATCCAGAACTTTGGTGCAGTCAAGAACCTCGGATTCCGGTATTGCCGAACAGGTCACGAGTTCTATGTTCGACTCTCCTGTACATTGAATGCTATTAGATTAAAGAAAGTACTAGCGTGGGGTGTATACTCCTATTCACTTTTGACGTCTTGTGAGTGGTCTACATCCGAAAGGAACACTTACATAGCTAAGTTGTTTTTGAGTTTTACCTTTGTCTTCGTTTGACGGTATCATAATTTTGCTTTTCTCATTCTCATTGAACCTCCCTTGGTTTCTCAGATGGTTTACTATCGTGCTCTTTAATAAAGTCTTACCATTTACTCATTTGTTTCAATCATGGCTCTAAACTCAATAGGATTAGCAGCAGTGGCTAGACTGCTCAATATTGCATTTTGGGAATATGGACTTCGCTCCAAAAGGGATGGAGAAGGTGGTTGAGAGGTTCACGCTACAAAAAATGTTTTAGATGATTGACATCGTTAATCATCCGTTGTTTTCATTTTCTGTGAGGTAAATCACATTTAAACTCCATGGAGTCTCTTTTTGACCCAAAGTCGTGAATTAGTGTTAATAACTCTATTTTAGTAAGGACCCTAAATTAGCCATGTTGCATTATGTCATTTAGTTCATTTACTCTAGTAAATCATTAACATTAATAATTCAGTAAAGCAGCGGTGGGTGGTGCTTAGCCAGTCCCTATTCTTTCACTGCAGGGTCAAACTTTCGCGTATGGTTCATGTGTAGGAGCATATCAGTGTGTTGACTGACCACCGTTTTCTCACTGTTTTCAATTTACCTGCTTTTAGATGTGGTCCTGATGCTGTGGCAGATTCACCCGGTACTTTCAATAGGTGATTTGGTAACTAATGTCCACTTCATCATTTTTATATACGTCTGTCTTCGTGTCTACTACATATTTAAAGCATAAGTTTGACATTCTTAAACAATCTCTTTGATAAACTGATTTCAGGTCAACTAATTTGGTCCACATTTGGTTCTTATTGTATCATCATTTTCTTTTTGGTAGCATCTACCCCCCGAAGGAATATTCCCCGGGGTTTAAGAGAAAGTTTTGGTGCATTTCAATGCTATACTGTTTTGGCTGCTGCTGGTGGGCAAAGAATAGCAACAGTATACTGATGTATCATATGATATGTTCACCACAGCGAAAATTCATGCATTAGGCTTTGCTGCTAAATAGACAGCTAAATCTCACTTATGTCTTATTTTTTACCTCTATTGCTGCTACTTGTGTCAAAGATGTGATTTGTGAGAGGTTGGACAATTTTTGTCACATCTACTAAGATTCCTTTAAATTTTCGACTATAGGCTACGCTTATCTCCAATCGAAGGATCAAGAATTGGTGATGTAATTCAATTTATCTATTTACAAGTTTTTGCTTAGGCAGCACTAAGAGGCTGTGAGTGCGTAATACATGCACATTTTACCAAAACAGAATGAAATTTTTTATCAAGAACACATAAAGATAGGTAATACGTAAGCGTGGCATACAAAAAAAACACACAAAACTGAGATGTCTACCTAGGATAACTGTGTTTATTCCCCTTCACGAGCAAAATCAGACATACTGATATCTTCCAAGTGGTCAAGAGCATACCGAATTACTTGGCAAATGTGAACAACGACAGAGCAGAAAATGCAACAGCTTCAGAACACAGTTAAATATACAGTACCAAAATGCTTCATAAACTAGAAATGAACAATCTCTTTGAACAGAGTATTTGCAACTGAAGTCTACCTACAGATCTCTGTAAGCTTTCAAATGCTGGTCGCTCACAAGAGCTATAAACAAGAACTCAACACAATGCGCAGAGTCTTTAAGAAACGTTAAAAACAAGGTATGTAAAATATTGAGCATCGAAATGAATATGTTTGCAAAACTGTCACCACCATTTCAATGGGTATCATCATATAAACGGAAATTAATAAAACTTCAAATACTACGGTTTTTTTTCTGGTCAAAGGAATGTATTGCACTGGACATTCTTTTGCTTTAAACCCTGAATGGACACTTGTTTAGACATGTAAATAGAGAAACGGCTGAAAGTCATAACGCAGGACTATATTAAAATTCGATCAGGATCCACACTATATCCAATTTGCCCACCCTTCCATGGCACTAAATGTGCCAAAGGGCAAAAGGAACACACATCCATGGTCCATAATCTATACATTGAAAGGCTAGCTCAAACTCCTGCGCTAGGAGGCCCATAAATTATTTAATAGAATCAGAAGTGCAAAATGACATAAAAAATAAGTTTATGGTCAACAATTAACAACTGGACTGGATCTATCATTGCAACGAAAATTAAGCGGCCAGCTTTCCTTAGGTTCTCAAACTACATATCTTGAAAGACAAGTGTAAAAACAGACCACCATCAGCATTCTCTAAATGGATAACCAATGCGCCAATAGTAGAAGTACGTACCTTAGAAGTGACCGTCCAGTGAAGTCTCTGCCACAACGGCTCAGGAGAACAAAGGAGCTTCGGGTATGACAGAAGAAGTGAATATGCAACCCTAAAATTGCCAACACCCTGAATACCACAAAATCTACTACTAACCAATTTCAGATTCGCCTGCAGAAACCCTAACTCATTTGGTAGTTTATAACATACCCCTAACTCATACGGTGGTTTATGTAAAACACAGAGCGCATCTCAGAAGTGACATCTGAAACAGCACATAACATAATCCTAGACAAAGGCAGCAAAAAAACAACTAATTTAAAAATGAAAACGACACTGCATTTAGGGTTACCAAATCGGATTATACACTAATATAAGGGATTTGGGTATAATACGCATGGAATATTGGGATGCCACAAATAGCGTTTCTCATACCTTTCGCATATTATAAATATGAATTGACCATTTTCTGTATGCTGAATCAGGGTAGAAGGAGATAAGAAAAATCGGAAGTACTAGGGGGTTAGGGTCCAGTGAATATTCCACAAATACTATAACCTTAGTTTTGACTACCTATCTCAGAGGGCCCAACACCTACAGAGCCTGTGTGATATCGATAATTGTGATTTAAGTCCCTCAACAAACTAGTCCTAGAGACCAGAGGGTCAATGGTAAATGACATACTCTTGATGAGCCCAAGGGTCTGACAAGGAAGAAATACAGATATTAATGGCATCACAAAAAAAATGTTATATTAAGGGAGAGGTGGTATCCAGAAACAGAGCACAAAATTCAAATCACGACTTCCAATCAAAGGCTTCTGAAAAGGTAGTGGCATTTCCTTCCATTACAAAAAAACCGAAGTTACAACAGGCATCACTTTCGGTCATGATTTGAGACCGACAAAGACAGACACGACAACACAAATTGACATGGCATGATGTTCATGCCAAGACAAAAATTATGCCAATTGAGAGTAAAACATAAGCCAGTGGACATGTTCCATTCCTTTAATTCTCAGAATTCCCAAAATGGTCCAGTTCCACCAATTCCACAAGAATGTCTCTACTCTTCCTCCTCTCCCTCTTGATCAGCGATATTGAAGTAACGGAGCTCATACACATTCCTGTCCTTGTTTGAAGCAATAACTCGCAGCCAATCTCGGACATTATGCTTCTTCAAATACTTCTTTGTCAAATATTTCAAGTATCTGCACAACAGTATCCTTAACCATACTAATCAGTTCCCGCCATTCCGAACACAAAAAAAAGTTGAACATTTGCATTTCAGGTTCCTACCCTAGAAGAGGTACAAATACAAAAGTATTTTTCATCTACTTTTCAGGTTTTTCACTTAAAACAGGACAGCGTATCAGACCTAAAATTCAGGTTTAGTGAAGGAAGCATATTTAACTGATACATTCATAAACCTTAAGAAGCATGCACATTGAACCTCCACAGCAATAATTGCAACCCTAACTCAAAAAAAAAAACAAAAACCCTGAGAAATCATAGAAACATCGACAGTACCTCTTGGAGAAATCGTTCTCAGAAGTGACACTGATCTTCGTCTTCTCACGAACTACCTTCACCTCTTCTCCTAAAACTCCAGCCTTTCCATCGACCTTGATCCTATCCTGCAAAAACTTCTCAAATGAAGCAATCTCCATAATCTTGTCCTCCACAGGCTTAGAGCAGTCTATTGTATAAGTCACTGCCTTCTTCTTTCCCTTCGGCCCTCCTGACACAGGCGCTTTCTTTGCTGGAGGAGCCATTTCTCCTAGATCTCCTAAACCTTGCTGGCTCCTTTGCTGCTTGCAGAGAAGGGAACTTCTTGCAGCAACTGGAAAAGGTCATTCAAATGTGTTTTTCTCCTTCATATGGTCTCCACAGGTTCAGATCAGCAGGGTTCAATCAAACCTAAAGTTTGATCGGACGGTGAGAGACGATTACCACATTTCAGCTCTGCACGTTAAACGTCGATTTTTCTAGTCGCACGTGCGAAAAGTACAGAAATTTGTACGTTTATGAAAATGAGGCGTACCAGCAATTGTCTCCCACACACAGCTGGTATGGCCGGAATAATTTCATCTCTCGCTCTCTCTCTCGCCCCCTCTCGCCCTCTCTCTCGCCCCCTCTCGCCCTCTCTCGCGCCCTCTCTCTCGCCCCCTCTCCCGCCCCCTCTCCCTCTCGCCCCCTCTCTCGCCCCTCTCTCGCCCCCTCTCTCGCCCTCTCTCTTGCGTCCGAGCAAACGCCCATGGTAGAGAGAAGACATATGTTTGATGTTTTTGCCTCTCTCTCTTTCTCTCTCTCTAGGTCTGTCTCTCTCTCTCTCTCGGTCTCTCTTTCGCGCCGGAGCACACGCCCATGCTACAGATGGAAAATACATTCGTTGTATATTTTGCCCTTATCTTTTTTGTTTCAGTTTGAAGGTATTAGTGGGGTCACATGACAAGTTACATC
The DNA here is from genome assembly GCA_037447655.1 of Zygnema cylindricum. Lineage (NCBI taxonomy): Eukaryota > Viridiplantae > Streptophyta > Zygnematophyceae > Zygnematales > Zygnemataceae > Zygnema > Zygnema cylindricum. Next base: position 7,657 of record JBBHKE010002871.1, read on the forward strand.
TGTGTTTTTGCCCTTTCTTTCTAATGTGTTGCATGCTTAAGCTACATTCACACCCACCAGAAGTGTTCACAAGCCAAATGCACGTGTGTCGTGAGAGAGAGAGGGAGTGAGAGATTGAGAGGAGGGAGGGAGTGAGATAGATAGAGGGGAGAGGGAGTGAGAGAGAGATAGGAGAGAGGGAGTGAGAGAGATAGAGAAGAATTTAAGTGGTAAAGACGGGAGAGGAAGTGGAGAGCTAGAGAGGAGAGAGAGGGAGAGAGAAGAGAGAGGGAGAGAGAAGAGAGAGGGAGAGAGAAGAGAGAGGGAGGGGGACAGATAGACAGGAGTGAGAGAGGCAGTCGTTATTATGGAGAAAGCTTTTTTTGAGAGGTGAGTGTAACTATTTTCCTCTTGCTGCCTGTCTCTCCAAAACACGCAGTGGGACAGAGTGAGATGGAGGGAGAGGGGGAGAGAGGGAATGGCATGGCCCAAGGTGAAAATTTAAAGAGCTCGTTCTCTCTCCCTCTTCCTCTCTCTCTCCCTCTCGTTCTCTCCCCTCCTTCCCCCCTCTCCTCCTCCCCTCTCCCTCCTCTCCCCCTCTCCCCCTCTCCCTTTTTCTCCGCCTCTCCTCCCTCTCCCTCTCTCTCCCTCTCCCTTTCCCTCTCTCTCTCCCTCTCCCTTTCCCTCTCTCTCTCCCTCTCCCTCTCCTTCTCCTCTGTCCTTTTGTCAGTTTGGAAAGAAATCGTCTCACATAAGTTCTTGAATTATTCTTTACTGGTCTGCAAGTGGACAATAAATTGTTCTTTCATCGTTGTTCCAAGCATACATAACTACACTTGGCAGTTTTGGCTTTGAAAATTTGCCCAACAATTGACTTACCTCCTGTTTATTCTTGTGTTATTTTAAGCCAAGAACATATTGAACAAAAAGACCTGTTCAAGTTGTGGTTTTTCTTCTCTCTTCCTCCCCCTCTCCCTGTTCCTCTCTCGCTCTCTTCTGTCTTTGCTCTAGCTCTATTTTCTTTTTCAGGTTTCATTTTATTGTTTTAGCGTTTCACCCGTCGGTTTTACCAGAGGCTGCTTTAGCAAGCAGTTGATGCGATGTGAAGCACGTAACATGTAGGATGAATACTCCAAAGCACTTCATCACTCGCGCAGATATGAAGGCGCGCGCGCGCTTTTTACTGATATGTGTCTTGATTATTTATCTTGTGTGTCCAGAATAAGGTTTTAGGGGAAAATAACTGTTGACCTGATGACTTATTGTCGCGTTGAACTCTTACTTGTCGAGAAGGTTATAGAAAATGGCTGTCATTGGAAAAGATGCTTGCCTTTTCTATTCTACTTCATTTTCAATAGTAACATCGAGAATTTTGGAATTGCAAATGTACAGTCTGCATATGTTAACTATGTCACCCGACAAGAGCACATTGGTTTTTGAGGTAAGTGGAGAATCCAAGTTAGTTAAAACAAAGTTTATTTCGCCCTCCTTGCAGGATCTAATAGTATTGATTATTGGAGTGTTCAATGCATTATAGGAATGAAATGTTCAGTAAATATTATCAGAACATAAGGTGAATTGCAATCACATTCTCTGGTTCATTGTTTTTTTCTCGGAAAGGAGAGAGCTTTAGTGTTTAGGAAGAGATTAGTGCTGTGGCTGTCAAATAAGTTTGCTGGGAAATGTCCCACGATTTAGTCACTTGCCGAGAAATAGCTCATGACTTTGCCATTGTTTTGAAACTGTCTTCATAAGTTTGCTGGGAAATATCTCACGAGTTAGTCATTATTTAGGAACTGCCTTCGCAAGATTGCGGAGAAATATTTCGTTAGTGGGTCATTATTTTGAAGCTGAGAAATATCTCACAATTTGTAACTATTTTTAAGCTATGAAACATCTCACGAGTATGGTTATTGACATAAGTTTCTTTATGAACTCGTAATATTGTGCTTATGGAACCTTTCAATTATTTTTAATAATTTGTTATCTGTATCGTATGGAAACAATACCAATGTATGTTTACTTTTAAGAGTTTTTATACTGGCAGGGTGAACTTACTTTCATGTGCTTAGGAAATACTTCTTAAAATAAGCAATAATTTGCTGTTTGTTTAGCTTTGCTGTTCACTTTTAAGAAGTTTTTTAAGAAGGTTGAACTTACCGCTATGTACTATGGACTAGTATTTTCAAACTACCACTGCAGTTTTATCTGACCACTATCTATCCGATGGTTCAAATCGAAGTTTGTATTCAGTAATATTGGCCAGTCATAATTTTATGGTATCTCCGTAAATTCTGTGAATGACCAATTTTTATGTTGTAACTTGCAACTCTTATTACTTTTTGTGAAATTAAACTTGAAAGTTATCACGAGGGTGAACTGTTTGAGGACATGGAAACAAAAGTTACAAATGGCCAAAACAAAAATGGAAAAACGAAGAAGATACTGGAAGGTCTATGTTAGCAACAGTTTAGAGTAAAGCTGAAAGTGGCCAGGCTAAAAATTGTTTCCTTTTTTTCTTTTAATTGAAATCAGCCAAACTATGTCTAGAGCAGGTCATTTAATTTTGGGAGGAATGTTTTCGATAAGTAGTTTCTCCGAGGAGGTTATTTTTTGGTAAATTGAATCTAAGGGTGCGTCTCCATGTACTTGTAACTTAGCGAAAAAACTTTGTTCTTTAACGCAGATCTGGCGGATTTCAAGTGTCCCTATGTGTAACAACGACAGAGTTACTTAAGGGTGTGACGATTGTATATGCCGACAATGCCCGTGACGGCTGTCGATGTCTACAATCTTTGATGACGCACGTTAATTTTTCTATCTGCTTGTCATGTCGCATGAGTTTTCATAACATTGTAGACGTATCGCCTTCCAGCCTGTGCCCTTTCACGGTTGGATGCGCTTTGCCTTTGAGTCGCGTGTCCGCTAAGCGTGAAATGGCATGGGAATCTTAAGACCCTTGGCTAAATAAAATCCGTACCACGCGCAAACGGACAAAACCAAACAAATTGTGTACTTTGCCTTGTCGTACCCGAACGCAAACGGACAAAACCTAACGAATAGTGTACCTTTCGCCGTCGCTTGAATTCGTTTGAAATTTTTGTAAATTTTTTTACACGTGCGAATACGTGTTCCTATTTGTTTTTCGAAAATATTATGTTTTAAAACACATCGTCCATGTGTTTTAAATAAAAGTTTGAAGATGACGTTTTTTGGGGTGGCCGTGGGTCGAAGAACACAAGACGACAACATGTAGTACATCCTAAATTCGATGATGACGTAAAATGTACTTCTCATTTTTTCTATTTTTTTGTACGGTTGGAACTTGCGCGGTACGGCTCTAAGTTTTACAGGAAAACGACAGAAAAAAACCCTTACTTTGGCACATGGAGACGCACCCTTAGGCAATTATGTGTCTAGTTTTTACAGGCATATCTTCTATCTTTTGTTGAGTATCTTGATGTTGTGTGAGAACATTTCGATTAATACATGAATGAAGTGCCAAAATGTGCAAGCGACCTTTTGTTTCCATAAACATGACAAAAAATTGTCGTAGCAACTTTTGCTACTAATAATCACTCCTTTGCCTGTAGTAAATCGTTCATGAAATTTAAAACTATGGTAGTGCAATTGTCTAACATAGAAAAAATGAGTAACCTGAGCACTACAGACAGCCTAATCGTCACCGTTAACTATTTAAATTTGTCCAAATGTGTTTTTGCGCCATTAGTTTTGCCACGTAATTAATGTGAAAGCCCAATCAAAACCATTATGTAGTATATTTTGGCCTTAATAAAAAGTGGAGGCATCCATCCTGCGCTGATTTGCTGTTGCTGTTATGGATCGTCGACGTGTTTCTACACACCTTCACTGTGCTACTTCGAGCCTAGGGACTTAAGGCGTTGCTTTTAGTAGTTCTTTACTTATGTTGAGGTTTGGTTTAGGTAGGTTTGGTTTGGGACGTTATTTTGTTGTTGCTTCTGTGCTTGTTGTTCCTTTCAATGTCTTTTGTTGGCTTTGCCCATGTTTTTATTGATGTCTTTTTTTCCAGTTTGCTTAAGGGTTTGGCTCTTCAGTTTCGTCTTTGCCTGTCATTTTTCGTTCCAATATACCCAGATGGCTTCCCATCGTGCTTTTGTAATAAAATATTACGTTGAGCTCCGGAAATTACTGCACTCTACTTTTTTTAGTGCGAAATTTATCGCCGACAAGTGGGCGCGCTCACGGAATTTCATGTCAAATGGATTTTAAGGTAGAAATGTAGGAGGCGACTAAGCTTGAAGATGTACGGATATCGTGTCATAAAATAATACAGCACATTGAATTCGCTAAACGCCAATTCACTAAACTTAGGGTATGTCCCCATGTACTTGTAACTTAGCGAACTTACTTTGTATTTTAGCGCGGAGCCGCCGGACCCGGTTTTCAAGTGTCCCTATGTTTGTAAGGACGAAATCGTAACTTACGCTTATGACGATTGTATACGTTGACAATACCTGTGAAGGTTGTCAACGTATACAATCTGTGGTCTCACGTGACTTTTTGGAACTGCTTGTGACGTCGCAGGACTTTTCGTGACATTGTAGACGTACCGCCTTCCAGCCTGTGCCGTTTCGCGGTTGAAGACGAGGCGCTTTGCCTTTGCGTCTCCTATCCGGTCGACGTGAAATGGCATCGAAATTTGAAGACCCCTGCAAAAAAGAAATCCGTACTGGACGAAAACGGACAAATCCAAACAAATTGTGTACTTTTCTTCGTCGTATTCGAACGCAAACGGACAAAACATAGCGAATTCTGTACTTTTCTTTGTCCTTGGAAATCGTATGAAAATTTTCGAAAATTACGGCACGTGCGAATATATGTTCCTATTTGTTTATCGAAAATACCTAGTTTTAAAACACATCGCGCATGTGTTTTAAACGTAAGGTTGAAGATGACGTTTTTTGTTGTGGAAGTGGGTCGAAAAATACAAGACGACAATTTTTCATACATCTTAAATTCGAGGATGACGCAAATTGTACTCTACAAATTTGTGATTCCTTCGTGCAGTTGCAACTTAGGCAGTACGGCGCTAAGTTTTACAAGAAAACGACAGAAATAAACCCTTACTTATGCACATGGGGACACACCCTTATTCCCTCATACAAACTGCAAAGGAAAACATGGACGTTCGTGAAAGTGAGCGCATATTTATGCGAACCATATTTCAAAAGAATGTATAGAGCATGGAGAACGATCCTAATAGGATAACTTATACGTACGCGATTCCTGGCGTTACTGGTCAGTAATCAAGGCTGTTGAACCGAGATTTGTACGGACCAGTGTAAACTGTAGTCTTTTATGTACCACTGCTTCGTTACTTGCCAGTAACGCTAGGTATCGCTGACGTGTAATTACCTATAACGCGTCCGGCATTACCGGCGTTACTGAACAGTAAATTTCTTGTTATCGTCCAGGAAAAATTTAGTATTTCGTCCAATTTTACTATCTCTACGATTACTGGCCAGAAATTTCAGTTCTATAGGACGAATAGTTAGCAATTACCTTACTATCCTGTAGTATTTGAGGTTCACGATGATACTGCCAACGTCCGATGGGCGGCAAACCTTTCGGTGTTTTACTGTGTTTGTAAGTTACACGCGGCGTTTTCTGCGGGTAGTGCTGAGCAAGGCGCAATGATCGGTGTTGAATGCAAGTCCATTCGACGGCCAGGATTACATTTTTCGATCTATCTGAATTTGATAAAGGATTAAAACAATTATCGTTTCTCGATTGGACGGTCCAGGTGTACCAAGTAGATATGATGTTTTATTATGAGCCGTGCGATACTAAGGCCTACTTTCCAACTTTTAACGAAGAAATATCTGTACTACTTTTGGTCGCATAAATTGAAAAGCTACACTTCCTCTCTCAACATTTTTTCCTTTTTCCTTCACATCTTCTCCTCCTTTCTTTGAGTCTGTCGGTGGGGAGAATCGTAGGCCCGCCACGTGGCGGGCTGTGGGTGGGTGGGTGAGGGGGGAGGGGTGGGTTCACATAGGTGAAAGTGAGGGCTAGGCGGCTGTACAAAGTCCGTTCGAATTATTTTGGCCTTCAAGGTTTTGAGGTTTTTCACGTAATTTTATATATTTAGGGTTTGAAGAGCCTTAAGGCTGAGAGTTTTCCTCCTTTGGTTTAGTTTATTTTCCAGCAATAATTTTAATCAGCTGGTATTTCGCACTAGGTATCAGAATTAGAGGATTTCGATTGTAAAACCTGGTTTCAATTTCCCCGTTTCAATCCCGGTTTCACTTTAATCCCGATTTCCCGATTCCATTTCTTTTTTAAGACAGTTAGCCTTGAATTTTTGATCAATCGTGCAATTTTTCATTCTTTCGAGGCAGAAGGGTTTTTACTCGGACTTTAGCTGTCCGACTTCGAAGCTTTTAACACCTTTCACTGCCAAATAAGAAAGCACAAGCTTTTTTGCAATATTAGCTCTTATTGCTTTTTAGAAAACCCAATAACATTAATTTTTCCCTTCGTTTTCTCTCAATTTAGTCTATTGTTTTTACTTGGAAAAGTATCGTCAAGATGGAATCCCTTCAGCAGAAGTTTTCTCCATCATCTTCTTCAATATTTTTGAACTCTGTGGATTTACTAGTAGCAAATTCACTATCAAAATCAGAATCGCTCTCTTTAGCTTCACCTACAGCTTCTTTCCTTCCATCATTGCCAAGTGTTGCTTCTCCTTTGTTGCTTTCAAATTCTACTTCTTTTTCAGCATCATCAATTCTTGATTTGTCTTTGCTTTCACTGAATGATGCCTCGCTTGTATCCACTTCAGCAAATTCTACCGTTTCCCCCACATCACTCAATTCTTTACCAAATACTACTACCGGCACATCACTCAGTTCTGACAATTCTGAGACTGAAACTTGTTATTTTGCTACTCTCCCTTACGCTTTAGTTGCAATGATTGTTGCCCGACTTCCTCGGTTAGAAGATACTGCCTCTGTTCTATGTACATCGCATTGGCTTCAGTCTGCCATTTCCGGGGCTCCTTTGCAACTTTGTGTGGCTTCTAATCCTGTGGAAGATATATACAAGACTCAGCAACGGTCAAAGGAGCATATAAAGGAACAATTAAAGGCACAATTACTGGCACAATTACAGGAACAATTGAAGGAACAACAAGATAAGGACCATGTGCTACTTTTAAGTAGTAATAGTAATGGAGCTACTACGGCTGAGGATGGTGGTCCCTTTCTGGCTGATCAGGTGGCTGCAAGGGAACCAGGAGGAAAAGCTGTTAAACAATGTCAATTTCTTGGTCATGAAGCACAGGATGCTGATGAAAAAATTGAGAAACCGGCAGTTTTTCAGTCATTTGGGAATAGGTTAAATACTTCAGGAAAGCAGCTGGATGCTTCTTGGGTGAATAATATGCTGGTGTCAGTTATAAGATATATGCCGGCAATAGAGGAGCTCGATATCAGTGGATGTGTGGTGACAGATGCTGGAGTTGCGATGTTAGTTACAAATCTGCAGCATTTGGATCGGCTAATCCTCGACAATTGCCAGAAAATGTAGGATTTGTAAGAGAGGGATAGCATCCCCGGTTTCGATCAATTGATGGGTTAGCTTTGTTTAATATTGTGGTTGTTGCTGTTAACCGGTTTTCTTCGTGTAAATGCATTTGGTAAGGTAACAGCTTCATAACTCTATGGTTCTTCTCATTGCTTTGCCCTCATTTTCGGTTGTATGTTTTTGCTGACCAGTTTTTCTGGCATCAATGTATTTGGTAGATAACACTCTATAACCCCATGATTCTTCTCATTTCTTCTTTCTCATTTTCGGTTTTGCTGTGTTATTTCTCAGATCTTCCTCATTGATCGAAGACTTCGCTAAAGCTTTGCTTCCGGTTCCGCGTACACTTTCTTTGGAGCGGTGTTTTGGCCTAAGTGTAGCTGCTGTAAGCAGCTTATTGAGGACAACTGGGAGACCTAGATTCCCTTTAGAATGCCTCCTATGCAGTCATTTAGAAGGCTTGGCGATTGGTTCAAAAAGTTGCAGAGTCGAGGAGGAACTGAGGAATCAATCTGTAAATGAAATGGTTTTAACGGGAATGCATGAATCACTTCCGAAAAGGCTTCAGATTGGAGGAGGATTGCGAGTTTTGGCGCTGCATTGTTGCACCAGATTGGACAAGTATCAGCTTCAAGAACTGGTATGCTGTTTCAATTTCTAGTTCTATGTACGCTGCACAGAATGTTTAATGCTTATTTAGTTGTAAGGAGTCGTGATTAACACTATTTGTGATTTTTGGTCCTGAAAGCCCGACAGTTATAAGCACTATTTGTGATGTTTTTTCCTGGAAGCCCGACAGTTATGAACACTAATAATGGCTGGGAAATTGGTTTTCCAACATTCATGGTAATGGTACCTGCCTATCGTGGGCAACCTAGCTTGTTCTCGGAGAAGTGTTTTCTGAGGTATTTATAGGGACCACACTAAGACGGTTCTACATTTTTTTGTTCTACAGGTGCCATTATGTCCGCAATTGGAGATGCTTCTCCTTGGAGGTTCAGGGAGCGGATTTGATCTGCATGGAGAAAAGGTTTCAGCGACTGTTGAGGCTCTGGTAGACTTAGCATCAAATTTGAAGATGCTTAGACTTTTGGAAATAACGTTTTTCGGCCGGCACATATGGGAGGCAGTGAGGTATCTACAACTTAAATGATGAATTCTGAACAATATATGGAGAATTTTTGCAACAGGTTCTTTTTGTTAAATTGGTGTGTGTTAAATTGGGAGTGCATCTGCTATGAAATGGGATGCAGAGAATGTCATACAGTAAATATAGTCGAATAATTTACAAAATATAGTCTAGAGTGCTCTAATTTCTTCTGATCACTCGGAACTTTATCTGCTGCTGATGATACTTGTTTTCAGATTTTTTTTTTTCAGAATCAGGCTAGGCAGTAACAATTTCAGGTGAAGATGCCAATTTTTTTTGCTCTTGCTAGATTCGTAAGCGGTTTAATTGACTATTCAAATGGGTTGGTTTAGTATCCGAAACTGCTTGGAGCCTGATTTATATGGATGTTGTATGAGGACCAATGAACTAGTGAACCAACGCTTGGGCTAGAAAGTGGTTTTCATTTTATAATGTGAAGGATTCTCAGTAAGGATTGACTGTTGACATGTTGTACATCTTATTATAAAATCTGACGAGGGACTGAAACTCAAATGTTTTGGCTGTTTCCTCGTCGTGTTTCTGATTCAGGTCGCAACTTCCTACGGTTTTGGTGTGGGACTTTAGTACTAGTGTTTTGGATGCAGCTGAAGTTGTGACCAGTTTGCAAAATGGATGCAAGCATTCCATGGCATACTTCTTAGGTCCAGAGTGGGAAATATCGTCATATTCTGAATGCCCGCAATTGCAAAATACAAATAGTACCGATGAGGCAGCTAATGAGCGAGATGACAATCCAGAATTTTTAAGAGACGGTGGAGAGAGTTCTTTATCGTCGACGGGGTTCTTATCGCATGGAAAACCTGTTGGTACAGTATGCAGGAATGGAGTTTCAGACTATAATGAGAAACCCATTGGTTCTTGTCTGCTCTCAACAGCAGAGGAAGGTCTGTCAGGAATAAAAAGAAGAGAAGAAAAATCAGCAATTAAGACGTTGTTGCATAATTGGGGGCCAAAGGAGGAACGAGATTTTACTATCGCCGTCAAGGCAGCAGCGAATTGTTTCGATGCTCACCGGAAAACACCACTTCACATAGCAGCAATCAAAGGAGATCCGGAACTGGCAGCTGGTTTACTGGTTTTGGGAGCGTCGGCTGTGGGAGTTAAGGATGGACGAGGCGCTTCAGCTTTGTTTGCTGCAGCAGAGATTGGGCTTGCTGATGTGGTGAAGGTGGGGTGACTTGTTTCCAACCAGAGCTCGTGATATCTTCTTTCTATGTCTAACGCACTCAAGGCGAGTATGGTTTGTAAATGATTGATTGTGACGTTTGTCCTTGGTTGTTATTAATGTTGATAACGAGGATTGTGTCCTGTGTGTTTTTTTCTTTTGCAGCATGAAATTGTGCTTGCTGTTCACAGATAAATTTTGTGGATGTCTTTCATCTGTGGCGACTGAACCAAGACTATTATTGTGATTTCTAATGCCGCTTAGAAAGCGTGGTTTCTTTTACACTAATAGCGGTGCAGTAAAGCTGATTGTGACTATCTTCCGGATTTTTTTTTTGGGAGGGTGACAAGGGGTGAATATAAAGTAGTGTGGACAACATGTGAGAGATCACTCAGTAGACGTACAATCATTGCTATCTGTCTTTGGTGTGTAGAGAGGAGAAAAATAGACATTCTTGGCTTAATCTGCTCGCAGGTTAAATATGGTCTAGCCTTTCAATTTTGAAACTTTGGTGAGAGGGGAATTCTTGCAGGTTCTTTTGAAGGGTGGAGCTGATCCTCTTGCAAGAAATCGGGCCGGCGAAAATCCTCTTTACATCGCAGCTTTGAAAGGACATGCTTCGGCTGTTGAGGCGATGTTGACACACTGCCTCATCACAGGCTTGCCATGGCTCGATACAGCTTCCTATGGTGGAAAATCTCTTCTGCCTTTTTTTTTAAATACTTTTGTTGTATGAGATAACGTTTTAATGCAGCTGTGGGTTGTTAGAGGTTGGAAGGAATGGAATGGTACAGTGCAAGTCAAAACGACTATTTTAGAAAAGAACATATTATGAAAGTCTTTCAATTTATCTACATTAGTGTTTTGACAGAATGTTTCATCTAGTTTCATTTGTTATCGATCTGTTTTTTACCCGACGTTGCTCTCGACGTTCACTTCACATTCTTATGAAACGTTTTATTTTTTATCGCAGGTGATGGATGGACTCCACTCATGGCCGCCGCTGTTGCCGATCGACAAGATGTAGCCGAAGTTGTTCTTACCACGCTTAATTATCCATTCAGTTTTCATCCTTCCTCCAACACTTCATCTAAAGATTATCCCGTTTCTGCTCATGAAGTCCCTATACAACGAAGTCCAGAATCTCAGTCTATGTTGGATGCGCAAAATCGCTATGGCCAAACAGCTCTTCACATTGCGGCAAGACAGGATTTAGTGTGGTTTGTAGAGGTTTTGCTGCGAGCCGGAGCTTCTCCCTTAGTCGAAGATGCCTATGGTCTTAAAGCAAGTAATATAGCGGCCAAAGAGGCTCATTGGAAGGTTCTCGCTATTCTAAAGGCAGCAGAAAAGGCAACTTCTCCTTTACATGAGAACGGGAGTCTTACAGAGGAGATTTCTGTGGGTGAAGTACTGACTCCACAGGAGGATTCTCCAGGAAGGGGATCGCAGCAGGAAGGATCGGTCGGTTTTGAAAGGGGAAACAATAGTAATGGGAGACGGGGTCGAGGGAGACGTCGAAATAATAGACAGAGTCGAGATAACTCTGGAGCACAAAATGGTAGTGTGCCCTCTGCTTCAACGAATCAGCAAACATAGGATCGTTAATCAGCATGATGACAGTCAATTTCGGGAGTGTAAAATTTCGGTAGAGGGATATCCACTCTGAGATAGCATCTTTTTTGTACGGAACCATTGTTGTTTCACAGAACAAAAGAGAAAGTGGTGGAACGATACTGCTTTTGCTTATTTACGGATGATGTTGCACCTAGCTTTGATTGTTATGGATGATGTTTTTGTATATGTGGTTTCTATGCTGTGGTGTTTTCTTTTGTGTGCCTTCATATGCCAGACTCGAAAAACATTCTGTGGAAATTAACTGGAGTTAGGTATACCGCGAATCGTTATTAGAGTCAAAGTTTAATTAGTGTTGTGGAAAAATTATCGTTATTAATGCTAATTAGGAATTTGAAAATTTTCAAAAAAAAAAGGTGTATTCTAATTTTGGCGTTAATGCTAATTTGGGAGCTGCAAAAAAAGAAATAACCGCCGTACAATTGTATACATTAATATATGTATCCATACAAAATATTAGAAATCGTACGCTGTCGTGAAATTTAAATATCCGTACATGTAAGATTAATTTACGTGTCAGACTAATCCCGTTTTTTGAGCGCACATTCCTATGCGTGAGCGTCTGATTTAATTCAATTTTTGTAATATTTTCACTTGAAAAGGTACATTTATGTACGGTCTGACATCGACCGTACATCACACTATTTATATTTTATTGTACTTTCGTATTTACGTTATTTTGTGCTGTACCTTAATTAACGTGAAGGAAAAATTAAAATCATGTACCCTAATTAAGAAAAAAAATCCAAATTTCAGGAACCCAAATTAGAGTTATTTACTCTAATAACGATTCGCGGTGTAGTGTTCGCAGATTTGTCTAGCCTATGTAGAATAACATGCTAAGTATTTTGAGCAATTCTTTCCCATAATGACTAACTTCCTTGCAAACTTGGAAACAATATTGTTGCCCAATTATGCAAGTTTCTTGTCTCGTCAATACGTTTCCTTTTTCTGAAGGCAACATCATCTACCACTGAACTCAAAAAAATTGTTCCATTTTGAAATACCATTATTTCTGATGACCAGTGAAGATGCGTCTAGGTTAGCATTGGAATGAAGCACTTTGAAGCTCAACAATATTTGGAAGAGTCCTGTAAGCTAGTGTGAGGGTTATTAGTGGTAGTAGGGCTATTTTGGGCTAGAATAACACTATTGAAGGGAATGGACTTAGATACTCAAAACTCCTATTTATTATCCCACAACTAAACTAGCAGTGAGTGCATTGTATATTCGCGCGTACTCTTATCGTAGTGCTATTTCCTAAAGGTAGTCTTTTAATCAAAACTGAAGAAAGTAAATGATAGTAAACCTACCACACATCAAAACAAAAGGTAAAGTTGAAATTCCTGACATGTCCACTTCCTGCTAATTTTTAGATTTCAATTCAAACAGAGGATAACAAAAGAATGTTGAGACCATGCAATGAACGAGCTTTCTTTGTATAGCTCAATGCCACTACAAAAGTGAGTAGAACGAGCTCCAGAAGCAAAAGACTACATTTCTCATCAACTAAATGAGAAAAGGGGATGAATTATTAAATTTCTTATGATTGAGATTCAACTTCATGCAAAAAAAGAGAAACAAAAACTAAAATCCAATTTACTGAACTCAAGCATTTGCTAACTTTTTGAAAAAAACACGTTATAAATCATAAATAAATCAAGAGGCCAATCAAGTAGTGTTGGGTATCGAGGGCCACTTGCCGATATTCGATATGTACCGAATTTTAGGTACCCGATAGTCGATATATCGCTTCGATACATCAAAACGCTAATATCGCGATGTTTAGCCGATATATCGCCGATAATCGTATCGCGATATATCGAAGCTCCTTTTCCTGGTTTTTATTACTATTCGTGCTACTGCTGCTAGTACTAGTGGTGCTGCTGCTGCCAGTACTAGTGCTACTGAATTTTTCATGTCTACTGTTTCCATATCAGGAAGCAGTTGAGTGTCATCTTCCTCTTCACCTACCATGCTGCCTCCCATCCCCTGGGAATCCATGAAGAAAGCTAAAAATGTAACCTTTCTATAATACTAATCGCTGGAAATGGATAAGCATTAATGTAATGCAATCTGCCTGCAGATTGGTAGGAATTTCTGGCTGAAAGCCTGGAAAGAACAGTCTGCATTTAGATTGGTAGGAATTCCTGGCTGAAAGCCTGGAAAGAACAGTCAGATCATATTTTGACTAAATTAGCGTGAACTTTTTGTACGTAAAGTTCTGTACGTACTAAATAAGTAATTATATGAATTTCAGAATTTGTAATTTTTTGTCAGTTACATTTTGCGGCGTCTACCTTGAAGTAACGGAACGAAAATCACATCGTACGTGGCGTATCAGACAATGTCTTTTTCGATAAAATAACATATTATATAAAAAATTTAATTTAAAAATACTATATGTCGCGAAATATATCGCGATAATTTATGTTGGTCCCGGTACGATATATCGAGGAGTCTGTTCGATCGATAATCGATATATCGAATATCGAGATTATCGCGATATGATGTTACCCGATACCCAACACTACAATCAAGCATTTTCGCAAAATAACATACTAAACTACAATGGCCACATGAATTACCGATCATCATTTATCTTAATCTCAGATTCACACATTGAAGTACACCTAACCACATGCGCAATCAAAAAGACTCTGTTTTTTATTCACCAAAGTTCATTGATAAAAATCATTTATCGACACTCATTTACCAAAACTCATTTATTGAAGCACACAATCAACGAAAACTCATTTATCGAAACTCAATTTATCAAAATTCGTTTCCAAAACTTTTATTCATCAAAATCTCCTTTGTTAAGATTCGTTTGTCAAGCCCGAAGATGAAGACAACTCTTTTCCCTCGAAACCTCTCCCTATCTCTTCCGAACTTACGACAGATTTCAAATCTTCCGACATAGCTGAAGGTATTCTATACCTCCGTAAAATTCGATCAGTTCCGTTTTTCGCACTTTCCATGTCTAAAACTGCAACTCTCGAATCGTCAAAATCGAATCTTATAGACGGAGAAGTACAAGAATTGACTAAATATTGAAAATGCCTCAAGTTGTGGACATCGACACCGTTCACTTTCTTCACCTAAAAAAAACGAAAAGAAAACAGAAAAAAAAAGAAAAAAAATTAGAAAAGAAAAACCAATCCAACTAACTACTTCGTTAGTTTGAAAAGGAAAAAATTAAAAATTAAAAACTGAAAAGTGGGAAGGGAAAGACATCCTGGACATAGGGAAACTGACCAAGAATACAAAGTTTAATTTTAAACTGAAAACTGAAAGACGGGTAGGGAACCACCAAAGAAGGAGGCAACACCTCAAAAATTTATCAAACGATTCAAACTCTATATTCTATAATTTTTTTCTTGTTCTTTTCTTTCTCTTTCTTTTCCTTCTCCACCACCTTCTTTCCTATGTTCTTTTTCTTCTCTTCCTTTTTCTTCTCGTTCTCTCTTCTCTTTCGTCCCTCTCTTTCTCTTTCTTCTCTTTCTTTCCTTTCTTTCCTTTCTTTCTCTTCTCTCTCTTTTCTTCTTTCTCTTTCTCTTGCTTTCTTCTATCTCTCTTTCTTTGCTTACTTTTCTTCACAACCGGTGTTAAAACATACTTTCGAGACTATTTACCCCTCGTCACCTTCCCACTTCAAAGAGAACTTCGCAGTTTTTTTTTAATTTTAAAACATATATGCTATGTTAATAAAATAATACTATATATATAATGTAATACTAAATCATAGTATATATATTGAATACTATCAAAGACCAACATTAGAATAGGTCCCACTTCTGATTGGGTGAAAAAAAATTGAGTGAAAAACAAAAAGTGTGGAGAGGGTTTCATGAAAACAAGATTCTCACCTGCAATTCCGCAAGTCTCTCATATCCTGCATTGACGTCATCCATGAGAACCTGCAAAATCCACACTATATTTAGTGCCAAAAACGAATGAAATGATAAACAAATAATAAAATCTGATCATGACCCAAAAGTACATTCCTTTCCCACATGACCAGTGAAGGGAGAGGGAGAGGGAGAGGGTGAGGGAGAGGGAGAGGGACTTCAAAATACCTGTGAGAGAATGACGAGCTGTTCTCCCTTCTTTGTGGGCACTTCCCTAAGAGCTCGTTCACACAACTTTCGAGGAGAAGTGTTGTACCAATCATCTCCATATTCATGGAGGTAAGGTTGGGCAAGAGGTACAAAAACGAGTCCGGCAAAAATGAAATATGAAGGAAGACGGTCGAATTGTTGTATCGGAACTAAGGCTTGGAGCTGCAAATCACTTATGCATTAGTAAAGATAATATAAACGAGTACAAAACAAATAGGACATATTAGCAATGTTGATTGAAACTTGAAAATAGAAAGGCACCTATTTCTTTACAGAATCGAATAGTTTTCCAGGGTAGATCAGAACAACGGACAAAAAAGGACAAAGAAAGAAAAGATTACCGGATTGAGCTTGATGTCGAATTCGAGCTCTTTCCCTTCTCGTAATACTTTCACACGACCTGTCTCTCCGGCCCTCTTCATAGATACCAGATGATCGAAAGCTATACGCTCCCGCTTCCTGAAAGGCACTGCCATCCCCTCAGTGGGCATCAGAGTTTCTCCCACATGCCCACAAAACAACAGTTGTATTTTCCTTCCTAGAAACGGTTGATTGTTTTTTTTTTTGTAGAAACAAATCACTGTTTTTCTCTTTGTAAAACGATTGACTGTTTTCTTTTCTGGAAAAACAATTTACTGCAGTTTTCTTTATAAGAATGATTTATTTTCCCTGATGGTCAAAACCCACCTGTCCCATCATTGGCGATCGGAGTCCCATCAAAAGCAAGCAAAACATCATCTTTCTTAAGCCACTGACTCGCGTTACTTAGAGGTTGTATTTTGTTTAACAAAACTCCTGTAGTCCCAGCCGGTAGTTTTAAGTGAGCTCGAAGTTGGGCGTTTTCGAGAGCCTGACATGTTAAACCCATCGAGCAAAAACCCACGTAACGTTTTCTCTCCTTCACGTCCCGAAGAAAATGATTTACTACAGGCACTGGAATGATATACCTGCATGAACCCAATTTATAAAAACAAATACGATACAAATTT
This sequence comes from Zygnema cylindricum, assembly GCA_037447655.1. NCBI lineage: Eukaryota > Viridiplantae > Streptophyta > Zygnematophyceae > Zygnematales > Zygnemataceae > Zygnema > Zygnema cylindricum. Next base: position 24,283 of record JBBHKE010002871.1, read on the forward strand.
AAAAAAATGCGAAGGCAAGCGAAAACTTTTGCTACTTGTAGTGATTTTTTCCATAACTCTCATGCGTCAGAAGAATAGAGTGATTGGCTCACTTATTGGGGGCAACACAATTCTTGTTTGACTGAAAAAGGAGCTAACATTCGTTTGACATTTTTGTGTTTTCTACAAATTGAAACTATGATCCTTCAAAAGCTAATAAACTAACTCATTCAACAATGTCTATTAGCAAACATAAATACAGATCTCACACCACCGTCCTTATCAGGCCCTCTGTTTACAGAGACAACTCAAAATCCCAGCTTGCAACCACAAAATTAAATTGAACAGAGAAACGACAAAAAGAAAGCACAGAAAAAGCACAGAAAGGACTCAAAATCTCAAGTAGCAACCTTAAAAGCGAGTTGCACAAAACAAGAATACTCAGAGGGAGAAGTATAAAAGGTGAATCATACCCAATATTCTCTGCGTTTGCAAGATTTTGGAACGCTACACCAGCCACTTTGTCTCCTAACAAAGCAGGGCCTCCACTATTACCCGGGTTTATAGCCGCATCTATTTGAATAGCAATAAGATGAGAAGCCCCATGGGCATACTGCGTGAGCTCTACTCTCGATACAACACCACCTGTCACTGAAATATTGTCTCCTCCTGTAATAAAATACAAAAGGGCCCAAAATGTAACAGCTTAGGTTCAGTTCAACTCCAGCTTCAGGTTTACTTTCATATATGAACAATTCAAGTTCAACATAAGAAGAAAGGATACAAAGAAGGGTGCGCCTTATTGACGCAAAGCGATTTAGAGGCTCAAAAAGGGCGTCGAATGTGTAGATGATAAAAAAATGAAAAAACCTGAAGTCGTGCAGAATGTAATACTAGTCCAAAGCCAGGTTTTGGTAGAAGGTTCTTTTACAGAGCAGTCACATCATACATCATACAGTGAAGGAATAATCCACTTTTGGCACAACGCACTTTTGGCACAATGGTTATGTCTTTTAAATGGACACAACAAGTGAGGACGTTTTAGTTGCCATATTTTTTGAGGTTTGATCATGTGATGAATTGGTAAAAGACCACAGAGACATGTTCACAAGAGATTTTCCCTAACATGGTTCTTTACAAGTGCTTCACTTTTTCTACTTCACTTTCCACTTTATTCTACTTCGGTTTTTTGTTACATTCAATACATGCTTATGGTACTGAACTAAGAAGTTAGGTTCCAGCAAATAACCATTGAAGTCATTTATTTCTATTTAGCTGTTAAATTCAATGTCTACTTAGCTATTAAAACATCCTTTCCGTCATTCTACGAACACCTGGGTCATACATTTGTAATCTTGACTAAAAAAGGGGCTCATTGTGAATTATAACTATTCCAATTGCAAAAAAACCATTATTCAAACACTGACAAACTTCCTTTACGATATAGTGCTTTGCCAAAATTCACCTTGCGGATATCCAACCACAGCAACCTGTTCCTGAAGCTGGGGAATATCTCCCAATTCCAGAGAATACATAGAATCCCAAAACGACGGTTCCTCCACCCTTAATAATGCTAAATCGCATTCATGACCGACCGCTTCCACATATGCTCGATATTTGATTGGAGAGCCGTGCTTTCGCACCATTACAAACGTCTGATCGGCCACAACATGAGCATTCGTTATTATGCGTTTCCCCGAAACCACAAACCCTGCATTACAATTTTAGTCATAGTAATTTAAACAATTAGCGTCAAGAAAAAACAATTAGCTTCAAGAAAAAACAATTAGCGTTATTAGCACTATTTCGTAATCAGAGGGCAAAAAAAAAGAAGCAACATGAGCATTGATTACTACACATTTCCCGGAAACCACAAATCCTGCATTCAATTTCAGTCGTAGTAATAAGAATTCAAAATAAAGGCATAGGAATAGGGACGGTGGACGAAAATTAGTATGGAGAAATCCAGATTCAAGCGTATGAGTAGGGAGGTGGACAAAACTCTGTATAAAGAAATTCAAGTTTCAGTCATGGGAATAGCGATGTGGACAAAAATTAGTATGCAAAAATTTGAATTCAGGCATAGGAGTAGGGATGAGGACAGAAATCACACTGTGAATCGCTGTTAGAGTAGAAAAAATATTAGCGTGGGGTCCATATTAGAGTTATTAATTTCTAATTCAGTTCCGAATGGCATGGCTGATCATAAAAGGTTTGAAGAATTAGAGGTAAGACAAAAACAATTAGTGTTGTTAACACTATTTTGAGGTCAGAGGGCAAAAAAAACAGGCACAGAATTATGGCATTAACGCCACTAGCGATTCACGGTGTAGTATATTCAGCTTCAGACATAGGAATAGGGATGTGGACAAAACTCATTTTGCAGAAATTCAGATGTGAAAACGTAAATGGTGCAATTCCTGGTGCGTATTGAGCTAGGCGAAAACAAAACTTGATGAACAAATATACACAATTATAGGTAAGTATACATCCGCTAGTGATAGCGAAACCGGCTAATGATCAGTGTAATTGTACAGGAAACCATACGTTTTTTACAAAATCGTCCGAATTTCTCTACATTGGTATGCCAAGTGAAGGGTACTTCAAATCCCCAATTATATATGCATGCTGATAAGTTAAGCAGAAAGGAACAAAAAGGAAAAAAAAGAGGAAAGAAAGGATATAGGCACCACAAAGGATTCATGAAAAATAATAGTACCTGAGCCGGTGACCTCCCTTTGTGGCTTATTTTGCCAGGGAAGAAAATAGTTTGGACTGCTGGAAACTGTGAATACTTTCACCACAGCATCAAGAGGCATGCTTTCTTGCCCATAGACTGCAATTGGAGAAGCCTTTCCTTGATATCCAAAAACGCCATCTCCTTCAAATGCTTCCTTAGGACTATCGCCAGTAGAAGCATCCTTGGTAAAAGCCGAAAAATGGAAAGATCTTCTGTGATTGCTCAGAAGTTTCTTAGAATTGATTGAGCTTGAAAAAAATGTTTCAGAATGAATAAAGTTATCAACCTTTGCAGAATAAGGTGATGATGAATCACAAAAAATGTTCCGAGTATTTTGTACCAAAGAAATGACTGAAGACGTATACGCTTTCCCCGACCAGAAGCGAGATGAAAAACCTGAGCCTCTCTCTTCCTTTTGTAGATTTCCAGTAGAAATTGGAGAAATTGCAAATACTTGGAATCCAGAAGCTTCTGGGAAAAACCTAGTCCACCTTCCCTGTTGCAAAACCTCTCGATTCAGCATAGAATTATGCTCAAGAGGAGACTGCAAAAGCGAAGAATGAGTACATCTTCCCCTACTTGTTCGCAAGATGACAGAAAAAGATACTCGGGCAACCCCAGCAGCCATGGCTGCCTCCTCCTCCTCCCTGAATTGACTCCTGCATTCAAAAAGGCAGGGTTCAAGTTTGTGTACGGACACATTATGTTGTGTGTATACGAATGTACGGACCCAGTATATTGGGTGTGTACAAATACAGTACAGTCCTGTACATGTTTGGGCCTTATACGGCTCTACAGTACCCTAAAAACTCGCGCTGGGGCATTGTGTCTGGTTATTCTGTTGGAATAAGACGGGCATTCAAACAGCGTCTTAACGTTTTTCATACGTTTTGTCCGTAATATCCAACGTACAGAGGTCACCGTACGGATGATGGATAAAAGGTAGGTACAGTCGTACAGTACCGCATGTACCTTACTACCAGATTAAAAGTGTTGGGTATCGGTAAAAAACTTATCGCGATAACACCGATACCGATAGTTATCGGTTATCGAACGGTCAGAGGTTCCGATATATCGGTTTGGGACCAACAAATTCCATATCGGCGATAACTTAAAAATATATAGTATGCGTACAATAGTACTTTATAACATACTATATTATTTTATTGACTTTATTTAGAGTGGCATGCCACGTATAGAAATATGTTCCGTTACAGTTTAACTGCAATTTATCACGTTAAACGCGGCACATAAAACGTTGGCCGTTTAAGTGAGAAAAAATTTTACGGCGACGTACGGGAATTTACTAAAAAACTGGTGAGCATGGAACTGGAAAAGGACGGCGGACACAAAAGTACAACGGACGCAAAATAACATTCCGCCGGAATCGAACGGACGACTTGGAATGAGAAAACACGAACGGAAGGGCCAGCGTGAGCGCCGGCATCACGGAATGGCTCTTTTGGCAGCTTTTGCCAAAAAAACCGACAGATTGACACGTGGCAGTCCCCAGTGGATCTCAAGGAATTAAGGGACAAAGCCATGGCGTCGGATGTGAAAGGTACATCGTTTTTACTGGATCCGTATCAAAATCGTACAAATTTCATGGCGGCTACGGTACTTTCTATGCTTGTACACGTCCGGAGATTATGACGTACAGTTGAGTGTACTGACCGTTCATTTGCCTGTACGGTCCGTACATTTATCGCCGATAATTATCGTTATCCTACTTATCGGCGATAAGACCGATGTCGATATATCGTACCAATATATCGATTATCGGATACCCGAAAAAAGGCCCATATCGGTTATCGGCAAATCCTTACCGATACACAACACTACAGATTATATTAGTTACGGGAAAAGAAAAAACTAAAATTTTTTAGTGGTTTTAACAGATTAAACCTGAACCAACATGTGAAAACGACGTGTTAGCACTATTTCCTTCATTCCTTGTCAGGTTGGCGTTAAAACCTATTACTGCTAATGAGCATGAATCGCGCTTTGCTTCATACATATCGGTTTATCTAATTGTATCGTACATCTGATCTGAGAATCGTATGTCCGAACCATGTGACAGACATTTTCGTACACAGCTCCTATTGAAATTAACTCTAAATAATGTGCATTATTCCGATAAGGTGGGATCACATGTACGGAATTGGATAGAAAGATCCCACACAAACGCTCAAAATTATGCCTTCACAAATTACTGTGGTTTACACTTTTTAGGGATGAACTTTTTCTTCCTTCCATAAAGGCTTTCTTTCTATAAAGTTTTACACTTCTTCCGGAGTTCCCTTTGAGGCAGCTGAAGTAAGAGTTCTTAGGGTTTGCTGCTGCAATGGCCACCAAGGAGCTACTCCGTCAGAGCGCTCTCTGCTCCTCTTTTACTCCATCTTTTTCCAAGTCCACTGCCACACGTAATGATTCAGTTCAGTTTCTAAGAGGAGGCAACGGCCGTGGTAGTTTCAAGGGAAAAATACGTGTTGTCCGAGTTTGTAATGTACTAGAAGTGGAGACTTCTGCAGCACCAGGAGCTGGCAGTCAGTTGTTAGGTATTTCAAGCTTCTTTTTTATCTCTGTTTCTGCAAGGGAGGCTGAAAGACAACAATGTTTTTACTATTTTATGTCTTCAATCTTATTGGTGTGTCCTGGCTGTTCGATTTTTATTTTTATTTTCTGTGGTTTTCTTATTTGGACCATTTTTGATCAGTCTTGATGTTATGTATCCTAGAGAGAGGAAATATGTGAGAGAAGGTGTGTTTTGATGTGGATAGCTTGTGAAGGTTTCATCAGACTGTCTTTGCAAAGAGTGAAATCCGAATGCAACAATGTTTGTTCAATTTTATTTTATTTTTCTTTAGTTTTTATATTATGCTGTAAACTTGATGCAACTGTATATGCAATTATTGCAAATTTAGTCTTGCAATGCTCTTATTTCATTCTTTATGATGTTATTTTTTCCGGCAAAAAAATCTTTGTATTCTTCATTTAAATCTGTACGTTGGTTAGCTGTTTGACAACTAAATACAATGAAGACGCGGGGTTCATAGTTTATGTTTGCCTTATTTCAGCAAGATACTGCTTCCTTTCTTTGTTTTTAAACAATGCGGGACCTCTTTTGCTTCTCGTGTGAATGTAGTCTCGAAGGGTTATTGTACGTAAGCTATTACTGGCGCTACGGGCTAGTATTCACTGTAATCGTACAGGAAAGTTTACCTGCACAAAAACTACGATTACTCCACCATCAGCGCCAGTTACAGGGCTTGTATATTCCCCTGTTTGTTGATCAATGTTCAACAATTTAATCAAACGGAATGGCTTCAAACGAAATTGGGTTTGGGGTGTCTACAGTTCCACGCTTACAGTATGCAGAAACTATCAATAAAACGGTGAGGCGGAAAACCAGGACTATCATGATTGGTGACGTTGCAGTGGGCAGTGAACATCCTATTCGAGTCCAAACTATGACAACCACAGATACAAAGGATGTAAAGGGAACAGTGGAGCAGGTGAGCATGACTTTTTGGTGTTTATGTTTCAAGTCGGTCACATGCACTCTTCCTCATGGGAAGAATGTGACTGTCCACAGTGGACAGACTCGTTTTTTGGTACCTCCTATTTTTTCAAGTGTTCATTGCAATTGGTACATTAGTCAATGTAGAGCAAGTGGAGTCCTCAATGTATTATGGGCATCAGCAAATCATAGTATTGAGGCGGCACATATTTAGGTCCCAAAAGGGGCTCCAAGCTGGCATATTCTTGAAGTGATAGTCCCTGTGTGGTTTTTTGGTCCAAGTACCCGATTTCTGATTTACACCCTGAATTTATAACGCAGCTCCAAACATAATCTGCCATTTTTGGTTGTGCCCTTGCAGGTTATGCGTGTTGCCGATAAAGGGGCAGATCTTTGTCGAATTACTGTGCAAGGGAGAAAAGAGGCAGATGCTTGTCATGAGATTAAAAACAAATTGGTACAGGCGGGGTATGTTTAAGACCATGCTAGTAGTAGTTAAAATTGAAATTGAATTTTCTACAATCAATTGTTTGTACTTTTTTTGCTTCTTATCTCGAATTCTGTTCAACAGGTGAAATAAAAGCTCACCATACTTTAGCTCCATCTGAGCATCCAGGAATTAACTGATGTGATCCGCCTAGTTTGTCGGTCGTCTTGAGAGCCCTTTGTTTAATCACATAATATATGGTGGCCATAATTGTAGTTTAAAAGTTGTCGAAACAACGTTGGAAAATTTAAGTGTTTGTGTTCTCTATTTTTTTTGCATGGAATGGCAAATTTTTTGGATGAAATGTTTGGCTAACATTTGAAGTGAACATGTGGGCCTGTTTTTCGCCAGGTACAATATCCCTCTTGTAGCCGATATTCATTTTTCCCCTAATATCGCAATGCTTGTGGCTGACTGCTTCGACAAAATCCGAATAAATCCTGGAAACTTTGGTTAGTTACTCTCTTTCCGCTTGACTGAGTTTAATAACTCAAGAAAAGTTAAAACACTTTGCCAAGTACAGTATGCACTAGGAGTTAGGGAAACTTTAATTACAATAAGGAAAGAAAGTCTACAATATAAAACCCTCCTGCACTTCTATTTCGTAATCAGGGGAAACATTAATATTGTGTAGAATACGAGGTGTTTGACAACATCTGCCTATTCCATTTTGTTCCCATGTCCTTGCTATTGACATGGTCAGAACTAGTTTTGATCCCATGCAACCTACATTGCCCATCGCTATTAGTGTAAAACAGTTTTTGGGCAGTCAAGCAGTTTTTCTCAGCACACACATTTATGATTGTGAATTGTGACATCACGTTTGAAAGGCAAAACTGTTTATTTTTTTATTGCTTGCGCCTGTTTAACACTAACAGGGATAGGCAGTGTAGCTTTTTGCACCTCTGAGAGTTTGGATTTTGTATTAAAATTTGAATAATTGGCTTTTCATGGCATTATTAGTGTTAGAGTTGCACGTCAGAGTTTATTAGTGCATGTGACATCACAAAAACAAAACTCAATTTGCAACTCGGAGTTTGTCAGAGGTACTGCTTATAACAAATTTTTTTTATGTCATTTGTCAAAAACACCAGTATTCTGTAAAAGTGGGCTTGTTTGAGGCCCCTCTAACCCAGCGTTTTTCACCTTGGAGGATCAAACTTATATAGTACCTGGGTGGGTGTGAGGACAGCTGACAGGAGAGCACAATTCAAGGTTTTGGAATACACCGAGGCGTCTTACCAGGAGGAGCTTGAATACATTGAGGAGGTAGAAACCTTGTCCTCGGTCCAGGATTCTGGCTCAGAGCTAGGTCTCAGGTGGAGGGACACCATTGTCAAAATTTAGGCCAGAGGAATTACTGTGGGCTACTGAAATGTGGTGTCTTTCTGGAACACACAGTCATATGCTCCCATGGACATTCGATGATCCACCAGGCCCTGGTTTTCGGACTGATGCTAGGCACTAGATGCTTTGATGCAATATTTTTTCTTCTAAAGCACGAGTTTCCACTTACTCAGAATTTATGGAGTATGTTTAACTTGTTATTGCTCTTAGTATAGGGCTGGCCAATCCTGTGTGTCATATGGAGTTTCGTCGCATTCCAAGTTGTTTGAATGATGTCAATGGTAAACGCTTAGAGACTTTCTCTAGGAAAAAGTGATCCACTCGTGTAGTCGGGTATGGTCTATTGGATGTATTGTTAATTGCATCTCTATGTTTAGAAAAAAAATTGAAAGGAGGTGGCACATTCTGTCTCGTTTTTGTGTACTCATCAACGCTATTGTTGGGCTCTTTTGTGGTGCATAGATTTTTGTACCTCTTGTAAAGAAATGCAAGGAGCTTGGAAGGGCAATGAGGATTGGTACCAATCACGGCAGTCTTTCTGATCGTATTATGAGCTATTACGGGGATTCACCCCGCGGGATGGTGAGTACTCCTTCAGACTTTATAGACTTTGTCAATAATCTTATGCATTACTGCAACACCACTGAGCTTGAATGTCAAGTTGCTGTCGCTGTTATAAATGGATTTGTTTGGTCCCGCGAATTAGGCATATACTTCTTGTTGGACACTTCTGCTACAGATTATGTGAACGCTGGTTGAGAAATTGTACTATCTGAAACTCATTCGTTTCTGAGCCCGAATGGTACTGTGGAAACTTCGTTATGGGTTTAGGAGAACTTGCCATTGTCCCTTATCTTGTTAAGGACCATCTCTTGATTTTTGAAACGGTTCAAATTTGTCTCCTTTTTTTTGCGTTCACCAATTCGTACGTTGTCCATCCTTCATGAAAGTTACAAAAGCACCAAAACGATGTATTTGTCATGCACTCAGTTCTAATTAAATGGCTGGTGGGCTTTTATGCAGGTGGAGTCTGCTTTTGAGTATGCTAAAATATGTCGCAAATATGACTACCATAACTTTCTTTTTTCCATGAAGGCTAGCAACCCTGTTGTGATGGTCGCTGCCTATCGTTTGCTTAGTGCGGAAATGTACCGAGTGGGATGGGACTACCCCTTACACTTGGGTGTCACTGAAGCTGGAGATGGAGAAGATGGTCGTATGAAGTCAGCCATTGGCATTGGCGCTCTCCTTCAGGTGAATTGCCAACCAATGACGCTATCAAGCCGATCACGCAGGTTGTTTTAGTGTTAATTGGTAACTAGAATATGCCTTATTGTCAATACAGAGAAACACTGTTTTTTCAAAGCTGTATTTGCAGCACCCTATTGGTTTGTCTTGTTAATTGGAAACCGCGACGTACTTTATTACTACGTAATGTTGTGTCGTGCTCATCTTCATGTGAGTTTTTTTTTCCCTTGACCAATAGGTGATCTTGAGATGCGTATATCTACTGAATGAAGCCAAGCTTGGTAGGCATTTTTGTCTCCACTCAAATGCTTGCCAGGAAGATTCCTGAGCTCGGTTTGTTTGTAGAGTGTCATCACTTGTCGGCTGTTAAGGCCTTCTTATCCCCCATTTGAACAGTTTTATAACTGCATGATAGCAAAAATGTATTTCAGGCACGAGTTTGTGACGACATTGTAGTCTTATAGTACAACAAATGACACTATTTTCTTAACCTGGGAATTGCCAGATTATCCTGCCCATGCTTAACTATGGCAACTATCTGAAAGCAAAATGGATGGTTCAGTCTTGCTAGAGTTGTGCTTGAATATTCAAGGTCAAGGTCCAGAAAGCCGAGGACTTTTTGTTGACGAGGTGTCCACCTATGGGGGGCGTGAGACAGGATGGACTTGGAGATACCATTAGAGTCTCATTAACAGAGGCACCTGAAGAAGAAATTGATCCATGCACCCGATTGGCCAATTATGGCATGAAAGCCTCAGCACAGCAAAGGGGAGTGGTGAGTTTTAGTGAACTTTTGATCATCCTATTGAAAATGTTGAGAGCTGAAGTATTCTTCAGAACGAATGTGTTTTTTTCAGCCCTAACTATTGATGGAAAGGAATTATATTTTGTCGACATGTTCCATAAAATGTGCTTTGTAATATGTCTAACATGCATAAAGTGGAGAATTGCCTGAGGATGTGTTTTATGTCTTTTTTATGTTGCGATTCCGTTTTTGAGTTGGATTGGTGTCATTTTGTGTTGCTGCTAGGATGGCAAATCTCGGTTAACACTTGATGCAGTTTTTGGTGTCTAAGAGAATTGCTGTTTTTTTTATTCTTTGCCATCCCTGCAATCCCTTTCGCACTCATTCCTGGAATAGTATGCATGAAGGTGGGACTTTTGCGCTATACTGAAGTTGAGGAAAGCTGACGTTTTTCTTTTTTTTCTGCAGGAGCCATTTGAGGAAAAACACAGACATTATTTTGAATTCCAGCGCAGAACGGGGCAGCTACCAGTTCAGAAGGAGGTGTGCATTTTTTAGACGAGGGTCATCTATTTTTCTATTGGGCTTTATTAAGATTTTTTTTTTCTGATTGGGATTCAATAAGAAATAAAGACTGCATTTTATGGGCTTTTAGGACTTCTATTAAGATTGGCATGTTTTAAATCTACGTTCATGTTTTATATCGGCTTGTTATCTACGTTTTTGAGCTTATTATGTTTGCGGAAGTAACAATAGTTCGTGAAGGATACGTGCTTATTATGGTGTTGACTCATTTGATTGGTGCATGTTGCCTCATCTAGAAGTGTCCTTGTCTCAGATTTCCTGTTGTCCCTGAGGGATAGGATGTCTCTGTATCTTTTTAAGCTGCCTGTCAAAAGGCTCTGACTTCTTATGAGTTGTTTTTTGGTTTTTTCATGCTGTATGGCCATCCAGTCTATTTCTAGCGCTCTTTGGCATTTCTTCTTTTTGCTACTAAATTCTATGAACAAAGTTTTATTACAATTGATTCGGCACAAAGAGTTTTCATATTGCAATTTGAATTTTTTGCAGGGAGATGATATTGATTTCCGCGGTGTGCTACATCGTGACGGCTCCGTCTTGATGTCGGTTACTCTTGATCAGCTGAAGGTGAGGAATGATTCCTTAACTGGTTCTATTCCAAGGTAATTCTATTTGCCTCCTGTTTTAATTGAGAAAAGGACTCTAAGCGGTTTCATTCTAGTCAAGTTTTTACGTTTTCAGTGTAGTCACTGCAAAATAGATGCACATGTCAAAGAACTTAAATCCCTCTGACCCCTTTTCCCTGTTAGTTGCCCGTTCCCATTCGGCATTTCTTAACTGACAGCCTTAATTTTCTAAACAGTTATGCTTGGTTTTGCTTCTCCAAAGTTTTAAAGACTTTCACCGTGCGTGGAAACTTTTCAATTTTTTTTGCGCACTTAATAAATATATGGTGGTTAGCTTGTTGTTCACTGATTTTTTTTGGTGTCCTGTGCCCTCAGACTCCCGAGCAATTGTATAAAGCTCTCAGCTGCAAGTTGGCTGTAGGAATGCCTTTCAAGGTATATTCCTAATTTGGTATTTCTTTTTTTACCCAGCAAAATTCTGAAGCACTTTCTAACGTTCTAGATCATATATAAAACTTAAGTAGAACTTATGGACTATGCAAACTTGAGTGATTGGTTCCTAGAGGTTTTTGTGTGGTAACAACATTTTTGCATATCCTTGACCATTGTGCTATTCCAATCCACGACCATTCACACTGTTGATAAAAAATAAAATTTCAAGAAAATTCTTGTTCTATAAATTTGTTTTGCATGCTACCGTGTGTCGTTCTTGTGTCGTAAAGTGATGAAATCAAAGTAGGACTTTCGGTAACTCATGTGGTTGTGAACTAAGTCTCCTCATTGATTTATTTTGTTTTCATTTTTTCTCAGTTATATCTTTGCGCCCTTGATGATTGTTTTATGGTCTTTGAATGATGTTGTCTGCAGGATTTGGCCACTGTAGACTCAATTCTCTTAAGAGAACCTCCCCCAGTAGATGATAGAGAGGCAGTAAGTGATCATTTTTACCTTCAAACCACACATTTTTGTCCAAGTCTGCAATTGCTGGTTTTTTTAGGAGTGGGAAACTTTTGCTTTTGAGGCGAGGAATAGGGAAGAGAGTGGTCTAAAGAATGATTGTGTTGGCAGTTGTACTTAATAACACAGTAAGACAACACTGTCTATGTTCAACCATTCTTGTTAAATTGTAGTTATTGTTCTACGCAAAGAACCTTACTATATGGTTGTAATTTGCTGTGTTTCGTCTGACTAATAAATATTTGTTGTTAAACATCCACGTGTCCTAAGAATAATGATATTTATTCTGGGGGGAATTACAGAGGCTTGCACTAAAAAGGTTGCAAGAAGTGAGCATGGGTGTTTTGACTCCACTTCCCGCCCTTTTGGAACGTCCCCTCAAAAATGCTATTGCACTACTGACACTACAAGAAGCAGCTAACAAAGCTTATGAGGCCTTGCCCAAAGGTGAATGAGATTCATAATGAACTATCTATTACGGATCTTTGTTATGTTATGCATAGACCAAGAGCCACACATTGCTCCTGATGTATTGGTTTTTATTTTAAATTAATTGTGCATTTTGTAAGACCATGAAAATTTGGATCCTGCGTTGCAACTTTGTCTATTGATGTTCTCTCTTCATTTGAAAAAGTTTTGTTGAATTTGTCATGACTAGTACCAGAAGCTTATAGATATCAAATTTGGTTAGATATGAAATTGAATGTAACAGAGGGTATTTGTAAGACTAAAAAATATCTGAAAATCAATCAGGGTGTGTACATTATCTAGTTCAGCTTACTCATGATTCGTGAAAAATTTCCAACATTGTATTGAGCCTAGAAGATGCATCATTCTTTACAAAAGGCTGTGCTACTCTGTTACGGTTTTTCTTAGTATGCAACAAAACTTGTGGAGCAGAGTGGTTGAAACTCTTTGGCTGATTTAGTTCTTTGTGTTTTGTTTACCTACAGGTACTCGTCTTGCGGTAACTTTGCGCGGAGATGAGTCCTATGAGGAGCTGGCGGTCCTAAAGGAAGCGAACCCCATTATGATTCTTATAGAAATTTCTGCAGATGACGAAAAGGTCAGCCGGGTACATGCTTCTAGAAGGTGGGTATTTGTCCTACGACTATTTGTGTCAAAAAGCTTTATTGTATTGGGCAATAACTATGTTTGCCAAAGAAGGAAATTTCTCTCCTTGTATTATATTCTTTTGGTTCCATCTTCTTTCTATATGGGGCCATTTATCTTTTGTGTTTCAATAATCTGAAGGTTATTGTTCTTTTGCATAGCTAACGTTTGTCGACAAATCATTGTGTACTTTCTTTTTTTCTGTCCCTTGAGAGTTTGTCATTTCTGTATGGTGTCTAAGATGCATAAGACCGATGGATTACTTCGTGTTTCCGAGGTTTTTCACGTTAGTGTCACAGGTTCTTTAACTTGTAAAAATGTAAAGGACTCCTGCTCGAAGCGGTTTTTTGTTCAATTTCCTATTTTAGTTGCTTCACCTACAGATTTCTCAAGTGCTTTAATTGGATATCTTCTTTGTTATTATCAGAAGCTACTTCTAAAAACAAGAATATGTGGGACTTTTTTTTGGGTTTTCTTCAGGCTATTTGAGTACTTGCAAACCAACGAACTCAACTATCCTGTTATTCACCACCTAAGATTCCCTGAAAGCACACACAAGTGAGATCTATATTGTCGACATGTTGTTTTCGGTTGTCTTTCCTCTTTTGTCTCATAGTATGTTTGTATCAGATATCCTATCATGTCAACCTGTTCTGTCTGCTCTCCCTCTTTTGCCCCTATCACATTTTGGTGATTTTAAGGATATCACACGATAGTATTATGTGATACTAAAATGTAACTAACAAATTTTCCCATACAAGAAGAAATCACTCGCTTTGCCCACAGTACCGTGAGGGAATCTATGATACATGAACTCCTATCGTGTGAGAGTCACCTCTTTGGGAAACAGTCAAATGTTTAGTTTAATAAAAGCCGCTTTTGGATGGCTTCCCTGATGTTATCCATTCTCTGCAAATCATTTAACCTGCAGTTCCCCTTCTTTTCCTGCTTTCATATACACTACCTCTAACTCTTGTGACTGAGGAAAGTTTCTAGGTAGTTTTAAGCATAGTTCTGAAGTTTGTAAAAACGACCGTATTATATGTTGTTAATGTTATTCTCATTTCACCATTTTACTTGGTAAAACTCGAATGAAAAACATGGCGTCATATTCCACAACTCTAAACTATTAGATTGGTAGAATTGTGATGACGTTTGTGAAAAAAGGAAAGGCCTTTTTTATCCATTTGATGCTGATTTTTTTTTGTTTGTAACAGGGATGATGTCGTGATTCGTTCAGGAAGTGAAGCTGGTGCCTTGCTGGTGAGTGATATTTTTCTCTACTAAAATTTTGCCAAATTACGTTCTTTTTTGGGCTTGTTGTACCTTAACTAATATCATATATTTATTTTTGTATAGAGTCTCTTCCCTTAAAACACGCAAGATGTGCATTTCCATGTAAAATTTTCATCAGAATCTCGCTACCTGGTTTTATTATCTGGTTTTATTCAATGTTTTGAGGTCGTCACAAAGTTTTGCAAGGGACAAAATCCAGGAAGGATGAAGGAATTCCTGATCAATAATATTCTTTGTCATGTTATCGCCCTTAATTTTGGGAGGAGTAGAATCCAGGAATTAAAAAAGGATTCTTGACCAATGACTCTCTTTTTCATTTTATTGGCCGACAATAAAGGGGTTCTTCTCCAAAAAACATCTTTTCATGTTATCGCCCTTTGTTTTGGGATGAATTGAATGGAGGAACTGTAAAAAGATTCTTGATTTACACTTCTTTTCATGTTTCTTTCCTTTTTTATGTTAGGTGGATGGGTTGGGCGATGGTGTCATGCTTGAAGCCCCCGGTCAAGAATTTGAATTTCTGCGAAACTCCTCCTTTGGAATGCTCCAAGGATGTCGGATGCGAAACACAAAGACTGTGAGTTTCATTTTTCTTTGTTTCCATTGGTCCCTTCGAGAAGTTCTCATTACGAAATTTACTTCTCACGGAATTTACTAAGTTAAGATACCTGCGAGTAAGTAGTTTATTATTTTCATTGCTCTCTCGAGCTCGATTTTCTTTATTTGCAGCAGTCCCTTAAGAGGTCTTCTTTCGGAAAAATGTAGGTTTTGGCCATTGCTCTCGTGAGTTCCGCTTTTCTTTATTTCCAATAGTCTGTTTGAAAAGGTTGTTGTTCCAACATTTACAAAGTCGAGAGGTTTGCTGTGAGAGTAAGGTAGGCTTTTGCGATTGCTCTCACAGAAATTGGTTAAATATAGGTTCTTTTTTCACTTACGTTTTTTTCGGTGAGGTTATGAATTCTTTGACAAAATGTGCGGAAGTTGAATTGTAGCTTGACAATCGTGCAGCGAAAACAGTTTATCGCAAAGTACTTTTCATTTCATTTTGTGGTTTACTTGTTTTGCCAGAACCTTTTTGTTCTCGATTTGCGTTGAGCTAATGTTGTCATAGATTTTTATTCCGTTTTTTATTTCCTCTTAACTTTTTGTGTATTTTATTGTTTTTGTCTTCACAGGAGTTTGTGTCCTGCCCGTCTTGTGGAAGGACTCTCTTTGATCTCCAGGAAGTGACTGCCTCCATCCGAGAAAGGACAGCACATTTGCCCGGTGTTGCGGTGGGTTTCTAATTCTTTTCATTTCTTACTCTCTTGGTTTCTGACTCTTTGGTTTTCTAATCCGTTTTGTTTCTAATTCTTTTGGTTTTTAATCCCTTTGATGCCCAACTTTTTTGTACAAATTGTTGTAGACATGGTTTCTGGATAACTTGTCACCAAAGATATATGCAATGTGAATGTATTTTGTCGCTTTTCTCGAATTGTTGTCGTTTTACAAAGAAGTGATTGATGGGAAAAATTAACGCAACCTTTTGTTTTTTTTTGTCAGATTGCCATTATGGGCTGCATTGTAAATGGCCCCGGAGAGATGGCAGATGCTGATTTTGGATATGTCGGGGGCATTCCTGGGAAGATCGATCTTTACGTAGGGAAGGTAAGAAACTCGTCGGTGACCTGTATATATTTTTTAACTGTATTTATTTAATTTTATCATTTTAAGGGCGTTAGCTGTTTGCTTTCATGCTCTGTAGAGATTCGCAACTTCGGATCAAAGCTTTTATGTTTTTGCTTCCACAATTGGTCAATGCTTCATATAAAATCTTTTAGTGATGTATATGGAACGGTTTTTGCCGATAATCAATTTGTACTTTTCTAGGAGTCCTGATAACCGATATATAGTCTTGAAGTATTGATATCGATATCGTGATGTCAACAACATAGGCAGAATTTGATATTTCGGTGTCTAAAGAATAAGAAAACGGCCAGGATAAGCTTCCAAGATGACAGCCAGTGACATTTTTGAATGATGAGGTTTCTAGCTAAAACATCTTTCCGCATATATTATACAGAGGTGATAAAATATGGAACTAATAAAAAGTAGTTCTGACTCTGTGATTAATCAGAGGACGAAGAACTCCCAGAGAAAATAGGAAATTCATCATTCAAAAATATCTCTAAGAGGGCGCTTGATACCTTTAAAACCTTAGGATGTACTACCCTATGAACTTATCTACCGATTAATCAGAAAGTTTGTACAGAATCGTGCGGTACTCAGGTTTTTGCGCCTCTTAGGTCGTGTTTACTTGTCATTTCAATCTCTTAAATCCAAGAGAATCAAGCATGGTGCGCTAAATAATGTTTTAGTGGTTAGTGGTCCCCACGAATCTCTTGAATCCAAGAGTTTGAAATACCGTCTACGAGATTCAAGAGAATCGCGAGACGCCGCCGAATGTAAATTGATGAGTCATCACTAAGGCAGCGTCGGGTTGGCTATCTTTAAAGAAAAAAAAAAAAAATCAATAAAACTTATGGACTGTGAAATACATACTGGAACACGAGGTTCTCCTTCATGGTCAAGTTTTGGGGTTTGTACACATGTCAAAAGTGAAAATTTACAGCCTGCCCAAATTGCCACACCGGCATCGACGGTTTTTTCTCTTGGATCGAAGTGGTCTTTCCGGAAAAAGGAAAGGGCACGAGCATAAAAACCAAAATCTACACTTCTTGTGTATCCACGAAATGCAGCGAACACTGAAACAGGGTCTAGGTTTTTTCTTGTTTTTTGTATACATTCCGCTGTACGCCTAAAAATTTAAAATACCTTTTAAAAATAATAGGCCGTTTGTCAGCCAATATTACATGGCGAGTTGCTGGTTAATATCGACTTTTGAACTTCTCGAAATCTCTATATATCGTTTGTGTTTTTGATCGATATATACATCATTAAAAATATGTGCGTCTCTGGCCTGTCTCTGACAGGTTATTGAATCAGGTTGTGAATTCATTCCAAATGTGTGATTGTTTTCTAAGTGTTTTTAATCACCTTGAGGCTACTCTTCAATTCAACTGTGTGGTAGTTTTCTGACTTTTTGACTGTTTTGAGAATAATTTTCAATTCAAACGTGTGGCTGTTTTCCGACTGTTTTTGACCGGTTTGAGGTTAATGTTTAATTCAACGGTTTCTGACTGTTTTTATGATTGTTTTTTTTTTTATTCAGGAGGTGGTGAAGAAAGGTATTCCCATGGCAGAAGCCACCGATGCTTTAGTGGAGCTTATAAAAGAACACGGCCGGTGGGTCGAGCCTCCAAAAGAGGAGTGAAAATAGGAAAATGGGACTTGTCTATTTAACACGCCAAAGTTGTTAAAGAGACTTCTGGCTTTTTTCAATGTGCAGTAGGAATATGCTAGTTTTTTCGTTACTTTTTATTTTAGTTGGGTGTACGACTCTGATAATTTTATTATATTATGTTTGTAATGGAGGTGGTCCACTGCATTAGCGCAGGTTCAAAGGAATATAAAGATTCTTTGTTCTTTTCTATTTTTGTTCTACTTTTGATTTAAGAAAGGTGGAAATCTCTTAGCATATTGTTCTTACGGATGAACACTGACATGTAAAAACATCTCATATAAGTCTTGTATGCATTTTTTGGTGGTCAATAAAAAATTTCGATGATGATTCTCGTGTTGACTTGCCTGGGAAATGTATATGTGCAACAAGGACACGGCATGAACTGTGAATGATAGAGAACATTTCATGTCCACACTAAATATCGAGTGTTCTGGAATTTACTTGGAATCATAGATTTTGGATCATTTGTTGCTAACGCTAGCCCAGAAAAGTTCTTGCGCTTTTTGTTTTGCTCTTTTTGTTTTCCTTTCTCTCTGTTGCGTTGATAATTAGACTTTCATTGTCGCGTCATTCATTGGACCATTACTAATTAGTTTCACCAAGCCGAAGTGTGAATTGCCCAGAGAAGCAAATATAGCTGAAACACAAAAGACATCTTTTATATATCTACAAGTGAGGAATCTTAAGGTGGAAACCATGATTTGCAAAGTTATTTTGTTGAAACAGAAGTTTTCTCATGCACATTATCATGTAAAGCTCGATACATGCCATCGAACCCCAGGAACCTTGAGAACTTGCGAACATAATGTACTACAGATATCAGTGTCATGTCACTCCATCATCATAATGTAAAAAAAAAAAAAAAAAAAGAGAGAAGAAAAAAAACGAGAAGAGCAATTTACACAATTGAGCAAGATGATTCAAAGTTCCAACTAAATTTCTCGACCCCTTCAGCTGCTTCCCCATAACCTTTGCTATAACTGTGAAAAATAATGCAAATTAACAATCAATCATTAATATATATTAGACATCAAAAATGGTTGATAATTGAAATTCGTCAATAACAACAATAAGCCAGTTTGAATAACAAAGGTTTGAAATCTTAGAGATCTTGTAGGATACGTCACTTAGAAACTAGTTAGATAAAATATTGATTAATGATAAAAAAATATAAGCTAAAAAAGAAAACAAAATAAGAATGATATTTGAACAATTATGATCTTCATATGGGGGTAGGATTTAAATAAAGGTATTTAAGTTTCAACGAGGATTTATTTTTATGTTTGTTATTTCTTAAATATTTTCCTAATAATAAATTGTAATTGTTACTAATGAGTGTTGTTGATTTTACTTCATATCAACATTAATGCATTGACCATTTTTTTCAATAGCCATTAATGTGTTATTATCTCGGCAGGACCCAATTTTGTTGTACCAAAAGCAAAAAAAAATGCACAAATTAAAAATTTTAAAATGGGCAAACGTAATTTTGAATAACTAAAATGAAAAAAAAAAAAAAATTATAAAGATTTTTCAATAACAAAAAAGAGAATTTAAAAAATATATATACATATATATATATATATATATATATATATATATATATATATATATATATATATATATATATATATATATATATATATATATATTAAGACTAATTATAATTAATGTTGAGAAATGATAAAAATACTTAATGCTATCAGTATGAACAATTAGGCCATTATCATTTCCGTATTTGTAATTTGTTGATGGAAAATCAGTCTTGTCAAAAAGCTAAATTGATTTATTTACTTTTACAAAAAAAAATGATAAATTCAATTCTTTTAAGGCTGATAAGGAATTCGGGCAGTTTTTGTCTTAGTAACAACTTAAAATCAATGAGGGAAACACGGAAAAAAAAAAACAAGGCAATAAGCGCAATGTTGGATAAAATAAACAAGTAATGCCTTAGAAAGAAAGGTACCTGTGGAAAAACATGGAAAAACATGAAAAAAAAGACTATATACAAAAAGTAAAACATGTATCCTCCTCTTTGCACTGAAGATCACTCTAATTTTCCACGCAACTAGCTTCCAAAGAGCATTTCAAATTTCCTCTTCCGAAAATTCTCCCACGACAAAATTTCTCGAAAGAGTACTATGGCAAGTGAACCTCAAAAATAAATAAATGCTCTAATGGGAAACTTTCTTTCTACTTCTCTTCCTATTAAAGCATAAAATTGCAGTAGAGAACTCGGCGTCAAAGAAGTTTGGTTTCTTTTTTGTTTTTCGTTCTTCATTTTTTAACACATATTTTGTGG
Organism: Zygnema cylindricum; assembly: GCA_037447655.1. Classification (NCBI taxonomy): domain Eukaryota; kingdom Viridiplantae; phylum Streptophyta; class Zygnematophyceae; order Zygnematales; family Zygnemataceae; genus Zygnema; species Zygnema cylindricum. Next base: position 44,508 of record JBBHKE010002871.1, read on the forward strand.
TACGATCTTCAACTACTCCAGCCTCAAAAAATGGAAGAACATCGCAAAAAGTCGGCAGATAAAAGGAAAATATGTTACCAGACTACTACTCAGGATGTTCCCACGCATTTTTAGAAATGCTTCCCACTCTCTTTTAGAATGTTTCCAAAATATTTTAAAGATGTTCCTCCACTTTTTAGGTACATTTCCACACTCTTTTATCGGTGTTCCCACGCTTTTTCCGGCTGTTTCCACACTACTTAAGAAATGCTTCCCACTTTTTCTATTTTAATTTTTCCACAACTTTTTTTATGTTGTTCCCTCGATTTTCCAGTATGTTCCCACACCTTTTTATGGATGTTTTCACACTTTTATATCCGATGTTTCCTGACACTTTCTGAAAACCGTTTCCACACCTTTTCGAAAAATAATTTTCCACACTTTTTCTGAATGTATATTTTTCCGCACTTTTTTTTAATATAAAATCTCCACACTTTTTTTGAATATACACTTT